>MU854452.1:0-41385 GCA_033296685.1 Parachaetomium inaequale | reverse complement strand
TTTTTTCCGTCGCCGCTCCCGCTCCCTTCGCGTTTTTGTTGCGCCATCGACAAGATGGCGCAAGGTCGTGGGATCCTTGGCCTCCCCGACGCTGTGTTGGGCAGAATCTGCTCGCAGTTCTGCCCGCACTGCGTCGGGGAGGACTGCCTGGGCGACTGCCTGGGTAGCTTCGAGCTGCCCGGCAGTTTTTGGGGCCCAGAGTACTTCGGTACTCTGGGTGCCCTGACCCAGGTCAATAAGCGCATCGGTCGGCGGGCCCAGGCGGCCCGTTTCCACGTCTTCTGCGGCCGCCGGGACTCCCTCCCCCTCCTCGCCCGCACCCTCGTCGAGTGCCCGGCCTTGGGGGCCAACATCTTCGTCGTCCGCCTGGTACGTTATCACAAAACCCGCTTGTCCTTTTTGCCTTTATTGTTTCCCATGGTTACTGGGACAGCGCCTTTGCTGCTGCCCGGATGAAAGAGCTGACGATGTTGAACAGGGCGACCGTGACAAGGATAGCGACCACGGTTGCATCCTGCGGGACCTGGCCACCCTGCAGGATGTCGAGAGGCTTAAGGAACTGGCGGTCCCCGAGCCCGACCCCACCCTCGATCTCTTGTGCCCCGTGGGGGAGCAACGTTTGCTGGCCCCCTTCAAGCAGCTTCCTCCGATCGAGGACTCCTTCTTTTCCGCCCCCCGCAACGGCGACATTGTGTTGGGTATCCGTGGCGACGACCCGCCGACGTGGGCTCCAGCCGACGCTCCTGTGGCGATTGTAAGTTTCTTCCCAGAAGACTTTGGCAGACTGGGTCGGGTGTCTGTGACCATGTGCTGACGTTCGAGTATCAGGAACGCATCGCCAACGCCCGCCTGAACGCTTTCGTCCTGTTCAAGCAGGCCGAGAATATTCAATCCATCGCCATTCTGAGCGAGTGGCCGCTTGCTCTGTTTCCCGAGTTGAAGCCGGCCCGAAGGATCATTGTCCAGCAGGCCCAGCCCACGACCGCCGGCGCTCTCAACCTCGACCCGCTGTGCAAGGTTGAGGAGCTGCGCCTCGACAGCAGCAATGAGAACCCCCACCGTGGCTCGCAAAAATGCCAAGTCGACATCAGCAAAATTGCCAACTTCCTCACCCACATCCCCAAGCTGCGAAATCTCGAGATTCGCGGTGGGACCGGTCAACTAATCGGCATGCAAATTCCCGCCTGCCGGGCTTTCTTCAAAAACATCACGGTCCTGAACCTGACCGCTACAAGCGCATCCACCGCGCGCAACATTTTTTGGTGCTGCAGCAACCAAAGCCTGAAGCACTTCCGCTTCACCATCCCCGCGGGGGCCGGCTGCATCCTTCGAGACGGTCACGATGTCCAAGGAAGTGCCATCGTCGCCCTTCTCAGAGAGCTCCGCCGGCAAAAGACCATTGAGACGCTTCACATCGACACTGCTGAGTCGACCCTCTTCGCTGCCAACGTAGCCGACATCTCGGAGAGGTTCAACACGGTATCCACCCTCTCGGACTTCACCGCCCTCCGCCACCTGACCATCAGCGCCGACAACATCTACTACCCCTCCCAGTTCCCGCGCGTGCTCCTCCGCGACGGCAACACAGGCAACGAGCACAGTCACCGTCGCTTGATCGACTTCCTCCCTACCACCATCGAGTCGTTCGAGATCCTGGCCATCTACGCGATCCAAACAAGGGACGTCGCCCACGTGCCCGACGAGTGCCACCCGCGCGGCAAGCTCCCCAAGCTAAAGAGTGTTCTCCTCCACGGTCAGACCGACGATAGCGACGTGCCGCGACCCATCACCCGCTGCAGATACCCCCTGCCGACCGACGGCGGCGAGGACAACTTCGAGGACTGGTACCACGTGGCTGACGTGGCCAAGGCTGATGGCAAGCGCATCAACGAGCAGATGGCGGGTCGGTATAAGGAGGCTGGTGTCAAGTACAAATTCGACATGCCCGAGTTCTTCATCGATCAGTATGTTGCGGAGCACAATTTTGACCCGGAGGCTTGAGAAGAGAGGGCCATGGGAACATACCTAAGGGTCTCAGACTTTGGTACCTCGGTGTTCTTGGGTTCAGTGGATCGGCGTTATCGCCGCCATGGATTTCGACGTTTGTTTCCCTTTTCCACAGCATTATTTCCCCCACCGGGAGGTTTCGTTTCGGAGAATCGTGCGGTTTGTTGATGGGATTGATTATGGATCCAGGATGTCACGGCGGCAAGTTGGCCACTCGCAATTTCTAACCCGCCACGACGAAGAGCAGAGAAGGTCTTCTCAGGGATCTCGGTTGATCGGTTCGGTTATAATGGAAGAGTCTCGGTTGGAGGAGCATTCGGCCGGTGGTAATCATTTTGCTTTCGTAGTAGGGTCTGGGGTCCGGAGGAACTCGGGGCATTTTCGGGCCACCTGAATGAGACTTATTCCGCTTCCTTGCAATCCCGCTTTTGAGTGACTCCTCAGGCATAAGCACCCGCAAACCATGTGATGGTTGATCCCCTGTTCGGATGAAACGGCCAGGCATCATCACCTTGTCGTCAATTGTCGGCATGACCTTGCGGCAGCACACCTGGGGTTTTCGCCGATCCAGTGCCGCTGTGACAGAACCTGGTAGATTTCGACGACGTTTCCTCTGATCCGCGTTCAAAGATGAGCCCATCAGCCTACCGGCTGTCAAACCAGAAGTCGAATTTAGAGGAACAAATAGCACTACGCATGAACCAGAACCGTGAATCCCAGTGCGGCTCGCGGCAGCTGGGAGTCGCCTCGAAGCTCCGTCCAATCGGCAGCCAGTAGTATCAAGGCTGCGGCAGGATCGGACTGGCAAGTGGGGGATTTACCACCAGCCGACCTTCCGAGTGGACTAGTCGTCACCTCGCTCAGTCTGTTCCTTCCGACGTCCTGATGTACTCCGCTGGAAAGACCACCTGCAAGGAGCGTGGATAATGGGCTCCATTCCGGCGCATCACCACCATCAAGGCATCGGCAACCAACTGCGTACTGCACTCAACGCCACACCACACTCAGCCCAGCCCGGACTTTAAAGCATGGAGGCGGGTGGCGGGGAGCAGCCGGAACGACAACCGTCACCCCTTGGCCATGCAGGCGTGGTCGGTGCCGGCATTGCTGGCCTCGCAGCTGCCATCGCCCTTCGCCGCGCGGGGTGGCGTGTGGAGGTCTTCGAAAGGTCACAGTTCAAGAACGAGATCGGCGCCGCCATCACCGTGACGCCCAACGGTGCCTTGGTCTTGAACCGCTGGGGCTTCGATATGGAAAAAGCAGAGGCGGTGCCGAACCTGTCAAAGGTGATTGCTCTGGCGACCGATCCTCGCGTTATCCTCGACCGACAAGAGTATGCCGACAGGGGCCGGGAGTTGGGACATGGCGTTTGGTCATTACACCGCGTGGACTTGCATCGCGGGTTGAGGGATCTCGCAACGACCCCAAGTGCTGATGAGGCTGGACAGCCGGTTCAAATCACATTGGGATGTGCGGTTGAGGAAGTGGATTGTGAGGCAGGGGTATTAAAGATGGCTGATGGCCAGACCGTCAACAAGGACCTGGTTATCATTGCCGACGGCGCTCATGTACGACTCCTCCACGCAGGGGCCTGTTCAGATTGCTGATGCGGAAGGAATACAGAGTCTCTTACTCTCCGACTTCACCGGCTATCCTTGTGAAGCCCGTCGCAACAACCGTTCCATCTATCGCTGGCTGGTTTCGATGGACGACGTGATGGCCGATCCTGACCTAAGGGAAATCTATAGCAACGAACCCCCCGGCTTCATGGCGTGGATTGACCCAGGCACCAAAATGCTTTGGACCACCTACCGCTGTCGCGGAGGCAAATTACTGAACATCGCGCTCGGACACCAGACGCAGCCTTTCCAAGTCGAGAAAAATGGGTGGCACGCGCAGGTCTCCAGGGAGGAAGTTCTTGCCACGGCGGATAACTACCATCCGTCGATCAAGAAGATGGTCTCCATGGCTAACGAGGACGGAATACACATCCACCACGTGTCCACGCGACCACCCCTGGACAGCTTCGTTCGTGGCCGCACCGTCGTGGTGGGGGACGCAGCACATGTCATGATGCCAACTCACGCGGCTGGCGCTGGCATCTCCATCGAGTCAGCAGCGTCATTGGAAGTTCTTTTCCGGGAGGTGAACGGCAAGGATAGTTCGACCATCAGCTGTCGCCTCAACCTGTTCGACAAACTGCGCATCCCCCGATGCAACCTCACTATGCTGGCATCCAACAGCAAGATGGGACGGCTCCGGCAGCCCGGTGTGGTAGACGAGATACGCAAGTTCTACCATGGTCCTCTGCCGCCTCCAGACGCATTGCCGTATTCCGAGGCTTGGAGACAGATCCTGTTCCACCACGACGAGTACCGAGCCGCCGAGGAACTGTTGGCTCAGGCTTCAAGCCAGAAGAGCACGCTGGCGGAAGGGGGATGACCATTCAGCAGCCGGCGCTGGCGGATAAGTTGATGAGAGGGGAATACGGCCAGGGTGGTAATAAAGATGCTCTCGGGAGATTTGACCCCATTCATGCTATCTCATTAGCCCGACAAAGGTATAGTGTGGGGTTGTTGGGGTTGTTGGCAGCAGCAGTATGACTCCGGAGATGACTGGTTCACACTTCGCTGGTAGTCATATTCCGGAAGCAGAGGTTCGTTGCTTGGCTTCATGGTTAAGGGCGAGGGGAAGGTGACGGTGACAACAGACCATCTATTATCCAACCATTTTTGGGCAGAACCACAACTTGCACATGCCTGATTTGGCCCTCGACATGGCCCTACTTGCGTTCTAGAATCACTTATCCGGCCTTCCACCGTCTCTGCATCGAAGCGAGTCTTGTTGGTGTGACGGTGCCAGTCAAGGCCAAGCCCTTGGACTCTGTCCCTCATATTGACCTCCCCTTTGGTATCCCTATGCGGCCCATGCCGAGGCCATATTCGAATGCCGAGGGGGCCCTCATCACGTTCTCAATGTACGGCGTTTGGTCCGATTACCGCCAAGGTGGTTTTCAGTCGCAGTGACACGGGATAACTCCCGCCGTTCCTGCAGGTGCTCATCCAGCTCGGTAAAATCGGCAGCCTGTCATTTAGCCTCATTCAGGGTCTCTCTTGTTATACTCCAGCAAAGCTCCGGATAGTGCTTGCTGTTACCCTTTTGCTGTTTATATTAATTCCAGGGCACATTGGCATCTCCAGCATGTCTGCGCAATACAACCCTTCCTGCGGCCTCCTGATCTATGGCCGGCAGACGTCCCTGGGGGAGATGGCGTATGGTTGATGGGTGGCACAATGTGAGAAGGGAGTACTTCAAATTTCCCACAATACCCGCCCCCCCCCTTCCCGGGGGATCTGCGACTTGCTTCTCGTCGATCCCTCGCGCCTTGTCACCATTCCAACCGCACGGACTTGAAGCGGCTGTTGAAGCAATGAGATCCATCTACATTGGTCTGGCGGCAGCCCTGTGCTGGACCGGCGCGCTCTGCGGCAGCCCGGCAGGGGCAGGGGAGGATGCCGAAATGGCGATGATGGCCGGCCGGCGCCGCCTCACGAGGTCCAATGGTCGACACCGCTTTGCCAACAGCAACTTTGCCGAGCTCGGTCTACGTCAATCAGACGCCCAATGCGGAGCCCAGGCCGGGCGGTGCCCCGGCGATCTCTGCTGTTCCAGCTACGGCTTTTGCGGAGACTCGGTCGACCACTGCCACCCGCTCTTTGACTGCCAAACACAGTACGGCACTTGCGGGTGGCCGAGAGTAGCACCGACCCCCACTTCGACAACGTCTGTTCGCCCTACCAGCACCAGCACCAGCACCAGCACCAGCACCAGCACCAGCACCAGCACAACTCCGCTTCCGCCTACGACAGCCCCGAGCTCGACTACGGTTAGACCGCCTGCCACCTCTACGTCCACTACCCCGGTCCCAACGGGTGATCTCCAAGTCACCACCAACGGCATGTGCGGTAACAACACCATGTGCATCGGCAACCCCAACTTCGGCCCCTGCTGCTCCCAGTTCTTCTGGTGCGGCTCCTCGCTTGAATTCTGCGGCGCTGGTTGCCAGAGCAACTTTGGCGCGTGCTTGGGTATCCCAGGTCTCCCTGGAAACCCGTCCAACAACGGGACCACCACGCCCGGCGGGCCGACCACTAGCCCACCTACCACCAGCCCTCCAACCACCAGGCCACCCACTACAAGCACGACTCCGACATCTACGCGGGTCACGACCTCCAGCACGACATCGTCTTCCCCTGGTGTGACGCTCCCCGCCGGTCAACGGTCCAGCACTGATGGCAAGTGCGGCAACAACGTGAACTGTCTTGGGTCGACCTTTGGACGATGCTGCAGCCAGTTTGGATACTGTGGCGACGGCGACCAGTTCTGTCCATACATTGTCGGTTGCCAGCCTCAGTTTGGCTATTGTGATCCGCAGTAGGTTTTCGGCCGCTCTGGGAGTGCGATGGGATGTGATGGCGATGCGGAGCATGTTAAGGCTAGAATAGAGATAATTGTCCGGTTCTGTTGAAAAAACAGTGTCTTTGGAGTCCGTGATTATTATGCCATTCAAGTGTTATTATTGACCCTGCAAACGACGTGAAAATGAATCCAAGGGGTAAATAAGGGGACCAAAAGAAAGGGGCAGGTTCTCGCCAGGTTAGGGCCCCCCTTTTCGCTATCTTCCGCCAATCCGTTCTGTGTCAAACAATTACACATCATTCTCGATATGAAACTTGAAGTAAAGAAAATTCAGTTGGGCCTGCCGGCTCTTACCCGGCCAATTATTTGTGTGCTTCATCATCCTTTGCGTTCGGAAGCCAACGGAATCCAGGGTCGGATCAGACGCCGGTCTGCTCTCCTGTCACCTGGTTTCCATTAGTTGCGTTGTGGATTGGACTGTCGCTATTGTTGGAAGATTCCTTGCTATTGAGATGCCTCTCAGAATCACGTTTCTCGACATCATCCCTGTGGTCGAGGTCAGCTGCTTCCAGTGTCGCCTCTTCCCCGGGGTTGGCCACTCACCAATCATGGCCGGGATTGCACTCCTTCCACCTCAAGTACTTGAGCAAAACATAGAAGCCACACGCAAGTAGCGACCCGAGGAGCGGCCCGAGCCAATAGATCCAGAAGTAGCCGGGGAAGCTGTGGCTGACAACCGCCGGGCCAAGGGAGCGCGCCGGATTTAACGAGCCGCCAGTGAAGTAAACACCTTAAACAAGGAATGAGCAAAGATCACGCATGGGGATTCACCATCAAGGTCCAACATACCCACGAGTTCAGCCAGGAAAAAAGCAATTCCAATGGCAATTGGGGCCAAGTAGGTAGACTTGTGCTTCTCAGCCGCGAGCATGATGATGACAAACACCAACTGGGCGGTGAGGAACATCTCGATGAACAGGCCCTGGGCAACATTGGCGCCGCCACCAAGCGTGGTGGCGACTGTCATCGGACCCGGGAACAGCGCCGAGACCAGTGCAGCAGCGGCGATACCCCCGAGGAACTGGGCGACCAAGACGACGAGAAGGCGGATAGCGGAGAGGCCGCCAACGAGGAACAATGCGAGGGCAACCTGGACAGTCATCAGCTGAGCACACGCTTTGCAAGGAAAGTGTAAAAAGGGACCAAAACATACAGCAGGGTTGAACAGTCCACCGGTAACCCTATAGAAAGCCCACACATTGGCCATCAGGCTCATGCCAAAGACAAGAGCGATGAACATGAGGTTGGACGTGTTGGCCAAGGGCGTGTCACTTCCATGTTCAGGTGCTGGCGGGGCCGTGTTGGCAATCTGCGTACCAGCAAACGCGAAGAACAGGAACAAGAAGGTGCCGACAAACTCGCCCAAGGCTGCCACGGTGTTGTTGCGTCGAGTAGATGGCTGGGTCAGCATGGGAAGCCTGGCTGGCGGCCCGTTCTGGCCTGTCTCAGAGACAAAGGAAAGCATGCGGTGACCTGTGGAGGGCCTCATGATAGCTGGATATTGAGATGTTTGGGAAAGTCAGAGAAGATCTAAGGGCTCCTGGTGTTTGAGAAAATAGGGAGCTGAGAAAGAGGGAGAAGAGGCGTCGAACCCTGGGAGTTGAACCCGACCTCATATACGCCACAAATAAAGCTCAGACCTGGGATCAGACCAGCAACTACCGCCCCAAGACCGTGGGGGGAGGGACACCCCCGAGTCGAGTAGCCAACGCAGTTTCATCAGGGTGCATGTACTTTGTTTGAGGCGTGCCACCGCATCATCGGGCGGCCTCGGACCGACACTCAGTGTAGTCTAGAGCGATGTTTGCCTTCCGACACTGGGATTGTGCTGTTTTCGGGCGATTGCTCCAATTGTGTGTCCCTCCTGAAACCTTCAGTCGAGAAAGCAACAATATTGTATGTTGTCGGCCCTGGGAGATGGAAATTTGCGGCGAGTTAGACGGAATAGGGAACCACGTCTTAGGCACTTTTGAAGAGTCTAGTAGACAAATGAGCATCACAGTTACCCTCCTAGATTATTGTGAAAATAACTCAGAGTATGGTGCAGAGAGGCTCGGACCTTGGGCTAGGGGGTATGGTGGAGGCAAACGGTCTAGACTCGCTCGGATCAGAGTCTGTTGCACAGCATGCTGCAAACAGAACGCAAAAGGAAACTCCTCTTCTGTGGCACCGGTACAGTCTCAAGTTTGCTATGGTGCAGAGCTCACCCCTGAGTCCAATTGTCTGCTGCTTTTCGGACGCGAAGTTAGATTTCTATATTGTCCGACAAGCACATTCCCAGACCTACCCACCTCACTCCGGGAACCCGACACCACTGATCCGGGCCAATTCGGCTAGCAATTGATCTTGCAACGGCACATTCTCCGCCACCTCGCTCGGCTGTGTCTCCTTCGAGTTTACAAAATATCCGCCGTGACTCCATCCCGATTCCCCTTGCCCCAGCGCCAGCATCACAAAGGTATCAACCCCGTCCTCTACCCGTCCCGGAGCCGACAGGCCACCCATCTTTGTAGGGACCCAGCCGGGATCAACAGAGTAACACCCAACCTCGGGCCAACGACGGGCAAATGCCTTGGCGAACATGACGTTATGCAGCTTGCTGTCGCTATAACTAGAGGCCAGGATCTGCTTCCCGTTTCCATCCAGCTTTGGCTGCCCACTCGCATGCATGCTCGACGAGACATACACCAGCCGCTTAGGCCTTGCCATGAGGCACATCAACATGTAAGGCGCAAGGGTGTTGACAGTGAAGAGCGTCGGCAGACCAGACTTGCCGGGAACGCGATCCATCCCAAAAAAAACGCCGGCATTGTGGATGATTGCGTCATAGGGGCCAAGGTTGTCGGCTTGGGCAGCTAGTGCCTTTGTCTCGTCGACGCTGCTCAGGTCTGCCACCAGCACGGCTTCAGCTCCAGGGCAGGCGGCTGAGGCGTCCCGGGCGCGATCGGCATTGCGAGCGTGCAAAACAACTTGGTGGCCCCGTGCAATGAGATGCTTGGCTGTCAGGGACCCAAGGCCGTCAGACGATCCGGTGATGAAGAAGCGGGCCATTACTGTAACCTTTAAGAAGTTGGAACTTTCTGGGGGAGGTGCGAAAATGGTGAGATGGATCGTACCTAGAGGCGGGCACGAAGTGGTTGTAGTTCCACGAAGTGGCTGTGGTTCCACGAAGTGGCTGTGGTTCCACGAAGTGGCTGTGGTTCCACGGGCCACGGGCTTGTCTCTCCTAACTCCGCGAACCCGCATGGAAGATCCGGAGCCGGCCGCATGTTTCGGACCCAACTTTGCGCCATGATGATCGTTTTCGTTTCACCCGCCCCTCACACGGCATCAACCCACAGTGAAGTTGTCCAGCTGACTGCCATGGCTTCAGTTTGTCTCAACGAGCATTAGCCGCGTGTCCCAGCATGACAGGCCGCCCCTAACGTTTGGAAGCGTCTGCATCCATCAGGCTGACGGTTCAGCCAAGTTGCGCCTGTTAACAAACCTGGAGACGCGGATCCGAAGAAGAGGGCCGTGCGACAGGAAGCAAAGGTTGCACCCAAAAGCAATATATTCCGCCGTATCCGCGCTTATGCTTGACGATAGCCTCCCGCATGCTCAGATTGTTCCTGCCGATCACCCCCTCCCACCGTTGTAGTCCGCGCCGCCGGCCTTGCGTAACCTGACGACGATCTCGGCCTCGTCCAGATCTCTCCTGTCATCGGCATCCACCTGCACGCTATAGTGCGATAGCACCTTCTTGACAGTCCCCGCCTCGATGCTGACGCGCGCCTTGCGCATGACCCTTGTGTTCTCGCCGATCCAAACAATCAGGGCGAACTTGACGCGCTTGCTCTCGGCGTCGTTGGCGTACTCGACACGCACGTAGGCGTACTGCACCTGCCCGTCGTCCAGCTCGGCCGCCAGCTCGGGGAGCCCGCCCGTGCCCGTCTTGCTCAGCGCCAGTTTGTTGCCCGTCGCCGCCGCGTCCGAGATGAGCAGCCAGTTGGTCTCGTCCTTGTCGGAGCGCACCGCATCGTACGCGGCCAGGATCTCGGGGGAATCGACACCGGACATGGTTGCTGTGCCTCGTCCTTTCCGTTCGGGGGTTCTCGTGCGGTGGGGCGTTACGGAGCGGTCGCAGAAGAGATAGCTGTCGTGGATCTGTCTGCCGTTGAGGGGAAACAAAGGGCCGAAGGGTGGCTATGCAGGGAGAGGAATGGATGGTCGGCTCGACTCTCTGTTCGTAGGCAATTGCTCGACGAGAGATGCGGTGAGGCCCCTTAACCGCTGGATCTCGAAGAGGGGCGCTTGGTTTCAGGGGTCCGAAGGGCCGATCGGACAGATTGTGCTTGGCAGTGTGAGAGTGACCCTAACCCTAGGCTTCCCCTGCGACCTCTCATCGCAGCAGCTGCTTGAACACAGTTCTAATACCCCAAGAATGATTCTAGTCCAAGTATGCCATGATTCTACCACTCAACGCTAACAACACAAGCATTACCACGTCCCAGTCAGGGGCAAATCCCTGGAGCTCACGCCCACCCTGAACTTGTACTCCCCTTCCGTAACCATTGCCCAATTCTGCTCTGCCACATCCCAATAACTCAGATCCCGCCTCGTCAAGCTAAAATGTGCCGTGCGGGACTCGCCCGGACCGAGATACAGTTTCTCAAAACCCCTGAGCACCCTGACGGGAAACTCGACCCCCGCCTTAGCGGGATACTCCAGATACAGCTGCGGCACGACGGCGCCCGCGACAGGTCCGTCGTTCTTGATGTCCACCGTGACACCGACGTAGATGGCCCACAGGTCCGGGTTGCCACCCTCGTCGCCGCCGGCGCCGCTCAGGGGCTGAACAGCGTCGTAACCGTCAGGGTATGGGTAGCGCCCGACCTCGATGTCATCCACCGAAGTGAGGTATGGGTAGATGTACTTTTTGAGTGCGCGGAAGTCGGCGGGGAATTCGGCTTCGTTCTTGGGCGGGATGGCAGTCGAGTAGTTTGGTGGCTCAGCGGCGGGGCTTGGGCGCGGTTCGGGGAGGGCCGATTTGGCTTTCTGCCCCGACACACGCAGGTTGCTGAAGTTGAAGGTGGTGTAGCTGAGCCCGAAGCCAAACTCGAACCTGGGTTCGATGTCCTCCTTGTCGAAGTAACGGTAGTCGATGTACAACCCCTCAGAGAAGTCCTGTTGGGGAACGACACCATTCGGCAAGTACATAACCTTCCCGCCAGGACCGTAATCGGCAAGTGACTTGCCGATGGTGAAGGGCAGATGGCCCGACGGGTTGGTATCGCCGAAAAGAATATCGGCAAGCGCATTCCCAGAATCCTGGCCCGGGAGGTTGGCAAGAAGGACAGCCTTGATGTTGGGTAGATCGATCCACTTCTCCATCAGCACAGGGCCAACGGCATGGATGACAACAATGACTTCGCCGGAGCCAGCGCCACACTTGGACGCCACCTTGACAATGAGATCATCGCCGCCCTTCTGCAAATTCAGATCCGGCCGGTCGCCGCTAACATCCTCCCACTTGACGAATCCTTCGCCCGAATCGGCGCTCACGAAGACGATGCACAGCTCGAGGTCGTCAACGGTGGCCTTGTCGTTGCCGCCGAGGGATGGCCTATCGGTCAGGTACTCGTGGAGCTCGACCTTGGAGTTGTCAAACTCGCTGCGAAGAGCCTCGATGGGCGAAACCAAGTAGGGGAACTCGACGGCTCCCGAACCCCAGCCCGAAGCCAGCGTGCCCTGGTTGCTACAAGTTGTCAGTAAAGGCTCGGGTAGGGACTCGACACAGAACCGAGATGACGGGGAGCTGGCCACAAGGGGTCGGGTGAGTATAGACGTACCAGGCTCGGTCCTTGCAATGGTTAGGTCCGTTTCCAGGACCAGCATCCTCTCCAAACACACCAATCTTGAACTTGCCCGTGCGTACCTTCCCGGTAGCTTTCTCGACAAGGCCGCGTTTCAGTTTGAGCTTCGGTCCGTCTAGACCCCGGCGGCTGATAGGCAGCACGCCCTCGTTCTTGAGCAGCACAGTACCTTCGGCAGCCACCTCGCGCGCAATGACCGAATGGTTCGCTTGGACATCCACAAACTGGTTGACCACGACCTGATCCTGTGGGCTCGGGCTCCCTGGCGCCAAGACGCCCATGGGATCATTGGTCCACGAGGAGAAGTTGGGGGGCTGCCGCGGAAACTTTGTCTCGTCGTCCTGGCCAAGCTGATACCAGGCCGCCACAATCCTCGTGACCATGTCGTTCAAACGGTCGACCGGCACGCTGCCGTTGAGGACGGCTCTGCTCAGCTCGGGCCCCCAGAATGACTCGCCATTCGCCCATCTCAGCCCGTCGCCCGGCATGGTCATGTCCAGGCCTGCAAGGGCTGTGCCTACTCCGGACCGCTGAGCGAGCCAGTCACTCATGACGAAGCCCTGGAAGCCGAGCTCATCCTTGAGGATGCCGTTGAGCAATTTGCTGTTGCCGCAGGCGTACGAGTTGTTGACCATGTTGTAGGAGCACATGACTGATGCCACGCCAGCTTTCACGGCATCTCCAAACGGCCAGGCATAGAGCTCGTGCAGGGTGCGGTCGTCGATGTTGGAGCTCAGAGCGTGCGGCAGGCCCCACTCCCACTGCTGACGGAAATGCTCCTGCTCGTTCGCAATGAAGTGCTTGATGGTGGCCATGACGCCCTCGCTCTGGATGCCCTTGACGGTTTCGGCGCCTGCCACGCCCTGCAGGTACGGATCAGCCCCGAATCCCTCCCAGTTGCGTCCGCCGGCGGGCATGCGGCCCAGAGGCCCAACGCAGGGGCCGAGGAGGACATTGATGCCCTTCTGTCGCGCTTCAATGGCGTGCGCCTTGCCGCGGGCATACATCAGCTGCCGGTTCCAGGTAGCGCCGACCGTGATGCCGGCGGGGAAGGCCGTGATGTTGTCGGCGAACCTGATTCCCAACGGCCCGTCCTGCAGTTGCAGCTGGGGGAAGCCGACGTGTACCGCGGGACCGTTGGTGCCCACCGCCAAGCCCATCTGCCATCCTGTTCCGGTTGTGACGTTGACCTTTTCCGCCAGTGTCATCTTGTCTACCATCTTGGCCGCCTTCTGATAACTCGCTGCCCAGCTCTTCGCAATGCCGCCCTTCGGGGAGGGGTACCATGGCGGCGACTGGCCATACGGCGGCTCCTCCTGGTATTTCTTGTAAACAAAGGCACCACCTGCGCTGAGAATAATCCAGAGCCCGATGATAGCGGCTAGAACCCCGATGCAGCATCGGCTGCGCCGCCCCAGGAAGCGTATGATCCACCACTGTTTTCTCTTGTTCGCGGCGGGGAACGGATTGGGTTGGTTGCGTGATCCGGCGTGTTCGCGGTCGACGTAATCGGTCGCTTCGATGTCCGAGTCGGAATCATGGCCGACGCTGTCTTCGGAAAGCCTCTTGCTGTCGCAGAGAAGTCCCTGCCTACTCTGGTCGCGCGCCATGGCGTCCAAACGATTGTTCGACGTCAAGTTGTTGCTCTCGAGAGGTCGTTCCTCGTCGGGGATATCTGGATTGTTCGCTCGGGGGAGAAGCTGCAAGCGTTGAGGTCGTAGGATCGATCATGTGGTTCCTGCCACACCGTGAAGTCGGGACGGATTCCCTACTGATCGACGGCGAAAGCCAGGCGTGGCAGTTCGAGCAAGTCGAATGAATGGATCGTGATTGACATCAGGGCGGGCCTGCCGCGAGACGCTGCCCCAGGTTCAGGTCCGGGTCTCGGGGTTCTTGGCAGCTTTGGATGGAACCGGATCCGATTGGTGTTCCTCTCCCCTCGCTCTCGTGGTCCCGCTTGGCCTTGGCTCTCTACGCCTGAATCCATCGAACGGACAAGACTGCGCGCCCGTCATCAACCATTGTGTGAAGGATGGATGCGGTGTTTCCGGATATCGAGACGTCTCATGACGCCAACTGGCCCGAGGCTGGGATGGTTTCCAAGTTGCCACCCCTGGATTACGTCGAGCTTGCTTCCTTCGATGACGACCCCCACATCTCCAGCCTTCCAGTGTCTGGGTCGCAACGCCCAGCCACGATTCGGAGCAAACAGAGGGCAGGCACTGGCATCGCTCGAGGCCCAGGTTTGTGTCCGGTGGACCGAACAACCGCATCCGGGGCTTCTTGTGAGTTTTGAGGACACTTTCTGATCTTTCTGCTGCGGTTTACGTTGCGCAATCAGCAATCGCAAGTGCATCAACACCCCCGAGTTGATTGGCCCAATCTCCCCGCCTCGTCGTGCGGGCCCCTTTCTAGGTTGGCCTTATCTCTGCACGTCCAGTTTCGGAGCTCTTATCCAAGCCAAACCACCAAACTGCAACGCCGCCCACGCCGTCATTCCTTATCTGCTGCCCTGGCACCTGGCAGCCGCAAGAACGTTCGTGGTTCGTCAAATATCATCGAGTAAGCGTCAACTGAGCCATGACCCGAGAGAACGGTATCGATTTGCCTGATTGGTGCTTCGTTTTTTGATCCCCACCCACCAGGCTACGGACGGGAGACATGGTGTCTCATCGCGGCCCGAAACGCACGAGTTGGACTCCATGCTGCTTCTCGCGGGCTCGATCGTGTCTCGGATCTCCAAAGATGCCGATAGCACGCGGCCATTGGGCCCACCGGACCCTCCGCCATGTACCAAAGTAACTTTCTTTCCGGTCTTCTCCGTACCAGTAACCAGACGACAAGGGTGGGAATCCGGGGACAAGCCAGGCTCGCAGGGTAGCCATGACTGATCGATCGCGCCTTATCTCTGGCATCCATGCGGCTTCAATGGTGCCGGCAGTCGTTGACGACCCGCATTTGCGCTGCAGCTGCCACCTTGGGAAGATGTATCCCTCAAACACCCGCAAAGGCTCGTCCTGTTGGTTTGATAAGCAAGCTCCCGGCTCGACTCCGACCCACTGCTCTCGAACTTTCGCAGACAAGGCCCTGAGAAAGACCCCGGCGATTAGGCAGGCCACAGTCCTCAGATGAAGCTTGGAGTGGGGGGGCCGGAGATGTCACCTTGGCATCCCCAAACATTGTTCCTTTTCGGTCATGGAGGTGGGTAGCCCGCCCAACGGATGACATCCGTCTCCAGGTAGGGTAGCTTTCCTGGCGTCTGGGGTTTGCTTCGAATTCGTTTGCCGCGGCGATAAGGCAAGATAACCGGCCGTAACCCAGTCCCAGCCCAGCCATGACCTGTGGGAGGCGATGTCGGGGACTGAGCACTGATCGACGTATATCATATCCGGATGTTTTCGCTCCTCCCTCTGAGAGCTCATGACTCCCGACAGACATACAGTGATTCTCGAGCTGCCGGCACACCACGCCGGTCTAGCACGCACACCATGGACCATGCACCTTCCAACGAGGAACACATCGCCAATGCCGCGCTCGGGCAAGGATTCGGCTACGGCATCGTGTTAGGGCTCGGAGGTGCTTTCGCGCTAGGTAAGATGGCACGACATCCACCCAACAGACTCGCAATGTGAGTATGTGATGGCTTCTAATCCTAGACGACAGGCATGATTCTCGTCACCTTCATACTGCGCCGCTACAACCGGGAGGTTCAGACATCCGAGATGTTCAACACAGCCGGCCGCACAGTCAAGTCAGGCCTGGTGGCATCAGCCGTCGTCTCATCGTGGACGTGGGCAGCCACCTTGCTCCAAAGCACCGGCGTCTGCTACCGATATGGCGTCTCGGGCCCTTTCTGGTATGCCTCTGGCGCGACGGTCCAGATTCTGCTGTTCGCCACGCTCGCCATCGAGCTCAAGAGACGCGCGCCCAACGCGCACACGTACCTTGAGATCATCAAAGCACGATACGGCACCTTTGCCCACATTGTGTTCCTCATTTTTGGGTTGGCGACAAACATCCTGGTATCTCTCATGTTGATCGTTGGCGGCTCGGCGACGGTCAATGCCCTGACCGGCATGCACACCATTGCTGCGAGTGAGCCGAATTCATCTCTTCAAACCAGAAGCAAGTGACTGACAGTGCCTGCAGTCTACCTCCTCCCCATCGGCGTGGTAGCGTACACCCTTGTGGGCGGTCTGAAGGCGACCATCCTAACGGACTGGGTGCACACATTCATCCTGCTTATTATCATCATCATCTTCGCCCTCACCGCATACGCCTCACATGACGTGTTGGGCTCACCGGGTGCTGTTTACGACCTGTTGGTCCAGGCTGCTGCCCGCCACCCTGTCGAAGGCAACAAGGATGGGAGTTATCTCACGATGCAATCCCGTGAGGGTGCTATTTTCTTCGTCATTAACATTGTTGGTGAGTAGCACCGCTCTTCTACCACTTAATTTTGAGAAAGTATTAGCTGACGCGGTGGTAGGCAACTTTGGCACCGTCTTCCTCGACAACGGTTACTACAACAAGGCCATCGCCGCCTCCCCGGTCCACGCTCTCCCTGGTTATATCCTGGGCGGTCTCTGTTGGTTCGCCATCCCCTGGCTGACTGCCACGACCATGGGCCTCACGGCCTTGGCAATGGAGAACACCCCCTGGTTCCCGACATATCCCGACCGCATGGCCGACGCCGATGTGAGTGCCGGCCTCGTGCTCCCGTACGCGGCCGTTGCCCTTCTCGGCAAAGGAGGCGCCATCGGGACGCTCCTCATCGTCTTCATGGCCGTCACCAGCGCAACCTCGAGTCAGCTGATTGCCGTCAGCACCATCTGCACCTACGATTTGTACCGTACCTACTTCAACCCCGCAGCCAGCGGCAAGAGACTCATCTACATGAGCCACGCGGTTGTCATTGGCTACGGCATTTTTATTGCCACCTTTTCCGTTGGGCTGTGGTACGCAGGCGTCTCGATGGGCTATCTCTACCTGATGATGGGCGTCATCATCTCGTCTGCCGTGCTGCCCGCGACACTCGCCTTGGTTTGGTATGTTTTTTTTGAACACCGAGGCTACTCTTAAACGTTTCGTGCTAACGGCTGAATCAGGGCTGGCCAGAACAAGTGGGCGGCATCCCTGTCGCCCATTCTCGGTCTTGCTTGTGCTCTCATCGCGTGGCTCGTCACTGCCAAGAGGGAGTGCGGTGACCTGGGCGTGGCATGCACGGGCTCCAATAACCCCATGCTAGCTGGCAATGTTGCTGCCTTGCTCTCCCCTGTCGTCCTCGTCGGCATCTTTACGCTGATCTTTGGCATTGACAAGTACGACTGGAAGTCGATGCTGGCCATCCGGAGGGGCGACGACCATGACTTGGCTGACGCCGCCGGCTTGGACCTCGAGGAGATTCCCGGTGGACACAGTGAGACCAATGTCGAGTTTGAGGCGGAGCAGAAGAATTTGGAACGTGCCAGCAAGATCAGCAAGGGTGCGACCGTTGTCATGGTGAGTTGGCTGATTGCACCCCGCCCTCCAGGAACCCCCAACTGACAATACCCCTTACTAGACCGTGGCTTTCCTGATCCTATGGCCCATGCCCATGTACGGCACCGGCTACATCTTCAGCAAGCCCTTTTTCACCGGTTGGGTTACCGTGGGCATTATTTGGATATTCTGTTCTTTCTTGGGAGTTGGTCTGTTCCCGATCTTCGAGAGCCGCAAGACTCTTGCCAGAACGGTCAAGAACATCTATTTGGACATCACCGGCCAGTCGCATCCCAAGACAATTCACGCGCAGGTCGCCGAGGGGCAGAAGACCCCAGGCGATGTCACGCCCACAGAAAAGACAGGCGCCAAGGAGGCGGTCAGGCCAGCGTGATGGGATTATCGACAATGATTTTCCTTGGAAGCGGAGGAGAGTTACGTCGTTGGGATAATCCGGCGTTAGCTTAGTTAGAGTGAGAGTAATCGGCCTCCATCACTCGCTATGAGTGCTGAGATGGGCCCTGCGAAGTTATGATAGGTCCCGAATTTCACGTACTCGGCAGACCAGTGGAAAATACGTACCTACAGCGCCCGGAGTTTATAGCGTTGCAATGGATGTGGACTTGTTTGAGTTGAACACTGGCAGCCCGCCACTTTGCCGTCCTGCAGACATACATGATGCAGGTGACTGCCTTGATCGGAGAATCCTTCCCATATGCACGGAGAAAGTCCCGTTCCAAGACCCTAGAACTGGGTTCCGGAAGAGGTAGGCACTTCTAAGATCCATTATTCTGAAACGACTTCCAGAAAACATTGCTTCAGGGGGGAATGATAGAAACTGCAAGTACCTCGACGCCAAAGTCGAAGGATTCAACCCGGCGGCAAGGGGTAACCCAACCCCTTGACCATTGTATGAGTTTTAGTTCCCACTGTATGTTGCGCCTGTCCTATCCCCATGCAGTTGGAACCCAGAGTACGAATTACTTGAAGCGGAATGCTTGCTTCATGTAAGGAGTGGGAAATTCGGATGGGGTGCATTAGGCCCAAGAAGTCGCAGCTGGATGGGTTTCAGTGCACCCTCGGTGTCCTTGATGTTCGGTAATTATTACGGCAAATGTCAGCGTAGAACCATTCAAGACCATGACGCGACGCAAGCGGTTGTTGTGATGTCGTGGGCGAGCAAGCAATCCAATCCAATGTCATCCTTAGGAAATCACGGAGGCCGCCACTTTAAGAGTTCAGAGTCGTTCCCACGGCGCGTTGCCTCAAACCACTGTCCACCACGCCTAATCTCCCCGTGAGACAGACCTACTTGTTTGGCCTGCACGCACGAAGAGAATCATTGTTCTTACCACGTTGTCTTGGCAGAGAGTCCGGAGCTGGGTACCTAATGTGGGACTCTGTCCCTGGACAGCTGAAGTCTTAAGAATACCTAGGTTGCAGTCCTCCGGTATTTTGTGTGCCCAAAGGGTTATTAGATGCTTCCTCCATTGGTGTGCCATCGGCTCCATGTGTCGCCAACGAAGCCCTCGCTAGGTTAACCAGTAATTGTGTGTTCTCTGTCGGGGCCTCCCATTAGGCGGAGAGGTCTGATACGGATCAGAGAGATCACTGATTGGCTAGTGAGCGCGGCAAGGTGATTACGGAAACGGGTTGTGCTGATGGCAGACATGAAAAAGGCAGCCCAAGGTCCCACGGTAGGTGCTTGGCAAGGGGTCGGAGGGCCGGCCCGGGCTTGGTGTCAACTGTGAACCAGTTGGGATTTTGACACTCCACCGTCCCTGCCGCTACCGCCTGTGCCGAAGATGCCTCTCAAGCTTTTGGCCATGATCCTTGACACGGCAGTGGTTTAGATTTCGATGAGGGTTTGTCCTTCTTCCTTGCTCAGTGGTCCCCGGGTCGTCAAGCGATTACATGGTGGCGGCGGCCCCGCGCCCTCCACAGTACTGCAGAGGCATGATCCATGGGATGTGATTTGCGATTATGGTTTGCGGGCTGTGTATGATCAGCGTCGATATGCCCAGAGTGAAGCTTGATTCGGGGAGGTGGCATTGTGAGACAGTGAGGCAGATCTCGCGCCCGTGAGGTCTGCAAGTTGGTGAAAACTCCGATCCCGGACAGTGAGCTTTGGACACCGCGACCCGGAGCGGACTGGACGCCATCGCGGAGATGACATCTAGGCAGACGATTGTCTCTTCATCAGATTCATGTTGCCGGCGGACGGAGTGGGACGGCAATGGTTCCCGATCAACCTGCCGGCCGAGTAGTTTTGTTGCGGCCTTGCGATGGTGCAAGGCAGCCAGATCTTCGAACCGCCGGGTGCGTTCTCGGCGACGCTACGGGGCACTTGCCAGATCAGGGAGGCCCAGAGGCCTTGGCGGCGGGTCCTACTGCCGCCGGCCTCGAGCTGTCGAGCTAAGATATCGGGGCTGCTTCTTTCCCGGGACTCTGCCGCAGAACGGGAGAGAAAGGTTGGGGTCCAGATAAAGTTAAGGCAATAGTGACACAGCACACGGCATGCCCGTTGGCGGCTGAAACCAGCGCGCCTGTCCGCGCCATATGGATGGACACGCGGGGTTCCCAGGATCCTTCCGGCTGACCGCGCCCAGCATTTTCCCAAAGCGGACATGTTCTTCGGCTGGGCCCACGACACAGTGGCGCAGCTCCATCAAACCCCAAGAGCAACACGGGATCAAGTCGTCTCTCCCGCGAGCTTTGGAATTTGAACCATATGAGGCTAACCAAACAGAGTTCGCGTCGCCAAGGGGCTTCTGCGCTTATAAGCTTGGCAATCGGTACCCGACAAGCAGCGCAGTGTCCGCCAGGGAATTACGGACACAGAATCTTGCTGCCTGCGACTTTGCGGAATGACGCTCGTGGGGAAGATGAGAACGTTACTTTCCAGGACCCACCTTACCCGTACTGACGGACAAGACTCTCTCGTCGACAGAATCAGGCGACCAGGCATCGAGCGATGCAGCCTGGAGGGTATCACTTCCGGCTCTGGGCAGATCTCCGATCCAGTGCCAATGGCGCGGCGGCAACGACCACGAGGGTGCCCCTGACAGAACGTCGAATGTGCCTCTTGGGTCAGGGGTAAGGGGCGGGAGGGCCCTTTTGCAGCTTCAGCCCTATTCTTTTGGCCCCACACCATGTCACCCAAGCGGGACCGCGAAGTTCGAAGTGGACTTGGCGTCGAGGTGCCCGCCGCTACTCAACGATCAGGGGGGCAGTATATATGACTGATGGTCATGGCCTCCCTCAGGTCACAAGAGGCCGGTCAAGCCGATGTTAACCTTTGGACTGGAATCCTGTGCTTAGACTCTCGAGTGGTAAGCGTCACCACGGGCTATTTACACATAATTTTCCTCGAGCCCCCCTCTGCACAGGGACGCATCCCGACTTATTACCAAGCAACCTACATCAGCGATCTAGCCATCATGATGCGAACGAAGCCGATCCAAACCACCAAATGGGGAACTGCCTGTGCGCAGTGCGCGGCAGCGAAGGCAAAGTGCTCCGGCCGATCAGGAAACCTCGGTTCCAAGTGCGATAGGTACGTGGATGTCGGCGCTGCAGGACTCCCCAGCATACCTCGGTAGGCATATTACTGGTGTGGCTGACGTATACTTAAATCTAGATGCGAGCGCCTGTTGAAGCAATGCACCGATCAAGTTCACAAGCCAAGGAAGACCCGACAGTCGAGAGACTCAAGACAGTAAGTCTCGTGCTCGTCGTTGAGTCGTAACACGCTGACGCGAATGCAAAGAACTACGGATACCGGAAGCCCCTCGTTCGAATTCGACTCGTTGGTCTCGACCCCCGAACATCCCTCTTCCCCGATGGCTGCAGATTTGACGGGAGAATCATCCTCCGTTGGGAGTCACCTCTCGGCATCCCACGATCGCCCATTCCTCATCCGGACCGTGTCGTCACACAGCCAGCAAAATACCGATGACGGGTTTGTTGCCACCTCTGGCACACACCCTGCAGGATCATCGTACCCATCGCCAGGCTCACTTGGCCAACATCGAAACATGGTGCTCGAGGGTCGAGAAGACATTGACCAAGTGCTGTTGTCCAAGTACCGCACCGAGTTGATGCCCCAGCATCCGTTTGTCATCATCCCTCAACACATCCCAGCAGCGGTGCTGAGAAGCCACCATCCGTTTTTGATGACGTCTATCCGGGCCATCGCCAGTTTCGAGGGCCTTCGCACGATGCACACTCGAATGCAACTTGTCACAGGGCATATCGCCGACAAGATGTTCCGCCAGGCCGAACGCTCCTTGGACCTACTCATGGGAATCGTGGTGATTCTCGGTTGGCACCACTACCACTGTGCGAGGCATAGCCAGCTCAATAACTTATTATGTTTGGCCGAGTCCCTCGTCTCTGACCTTGGCCTGAACAAGAAGCCCCTTGTCAACCACGATGGGGAGAAGGATGAACGAGCAAGCGAGGAGAAAAGGTTGCTGCTTGGCGTGTGGTATTTACGGTCATCGTACGTTCAAGACATCGCCGTATTCCCACGGATAAGCACTGACGACAAGCACAGAGCGGCTATGCATTTCCAACAGCTTACATCCATGCCTTTCACGGCATACATGCGACAATGCCTTGTCGAGATCCAGGAAGCAAAAGCACACGACTTGGATGAAACGCTCGTCCACTGCGTTAAGATCCAGTACCTGGCTGAACGGGTTGCTGTCCTCAAGACCCTGCAGCCGAAGCGGACAGACGTCGGAAACGACAGGATCGCCTTGGAAGGGGGTGAGAGGGACAAGGAGAGCCAGGAACGGGGAGTAGCCTTGGCTGGCTGCCAAACCTACCTAGACAGGTTGGTGCGAGAACTTCCCGGTGGCCTAAAGGATGACGGTACGTTCTTTTCGATTACCAGCTGGCAAGTAGGATTCGGCATGATACTAACGACAACAGTCATGATTGTCACACAGTTCAACACAGTTGCCCTCCGTTTATCCGAGCCCCGAGGAAGCGACGTACTGCAGTGCCGCGCCGCCGGAGGATCGCCAACGTCTCGTCTCCCGTATGCTTCCGACTCCGCAAATCTTGACACACTATTGCAAGCTGCGCCTGTCCCACTCAGGAGCTGGTTTCAATCATGGGTCTCGTGCGTGCCAGTTTCGAGATACCGCACTTTACCATCGCATGCCGTCTTCCAATTACTCTACGCATTGCGAGCTGTGGTTCGGAGCCAAACATCAGAGCATGGAAACATGCATGGTTCATTTCAAGGCCGGGCACCGTCGACATCAACATCGTTGGCAGTACCTACGGGAGATGCATCGGTCCCACTCGACGACTCCGAATCAAATCCCTCCGAAGACGCCAAGGCTGTAGTGAATCGACTCATAGCCCTGGGCCCGAACGGCCCCGATGTCGACAAGTTCTGGGCGTCTCTAGGGGAACTGTACGAAGATGAGTTTGCATCAGGACGCGCAGCTGCAGAACACCCCTCGACGCCGGATGGCTTTGCGGGGCTAGGCGAAGGTGTCTTCAATGCGATGATAATGGCCGGGAGAGGCCAAAGGAACGAGGCCACCCATGGCGACACATACCCAATGCTGCAAAGCCCAGGTGCTCAGGGGATGTATTCCTCTGAGTTGTTCGTTCCGCCTTCGAGGGTTGGCTCGGCTGGCATAGGGCAGCGCGTGTACGGCGATGATCCACTCCTACGGCTCGCCCCAATGGCAGTTGTCCCCGGTGCATCACACCTACCATCGGCGCATCCACACCAGTGGGCAACAGCGGCGGCATGGGACGCGGACCCCTCGCCATGGACGGCTCCAGGTGCTGCTCCCGGCGCCATGGGCCACGAGGGCATGGATCAACAGCTGTGGGACGCAAGCCAGGGAAACCCTCCTTATGGCTGGGGAGACGGGTCATATTAAGGCTGGTTCCTCTACCAATGTGATTACTTGACAAGACTTAGTAAGAGTCATGAGCCATGACAATAGCAATAATTCCCATACATCTGCGTTCCTGATACAAGCTTTGACAATCACCGGCATGTACACAGAATGTCAATGTACGCCAGTTTCGGGGTTTTTCCATATCATCAAGGAATGAGGCGTAGGGCCCAAGGTAATCGGCTCGGTGACATCGCGGAAACCGAGCGCGTAGTATAAGCCTCTGCCTTCGGGGGTCGAGATGAGAAACGCGTCCTTCCCAGCCTTCGCCGCTTGGTCAAGACCATGCTGCACAAGCATCCTGCCAATACCACGGCGCTGCTGTGTAGGGTCAATGGCGACAGACATGAGGTCTGGTGTTGAAAGGCGCCGTCAGTTTGAGCCCACATAGGCCAAGGAGTCCAGGAGCGCGGAGGCTTACACCACATGTTGCTGTATCCCTCAGGTCCAAGTGCCTTCTTCGTCTCATCCTCAATTAATCGATACATCTCCAACAGCTTCTCCTGGTCGAGGGATGCAGGCAACGGATCTGGTTCGATTTCGACAGCTGCACCGGCAGTGGATGGTGTTTCCTGCGAGGGCAATTCCCACTGGGCGAATCCCACCACCCGCTCGTCACCACTTCCATCTTCTGGGACATCGACGACTACATATGTTGGTTTGCCCTCTCTCATTCTCCTCAGGTTTCTGGCAGCTCTCCACTGCGCCTCGTCAAGGCCGGGATCGCCAGTTTCAGACTTTGAGTGCAAGTGAGGCGGAAAAATGGACCTCGAGAGGGTACCACTGAAGGCGTCCCGGCCGATGGCACCAATCTTGGTGCTGTCGTCTTCCTTCGCTGGGCGGAGCAGAAGAGGCATTGTGTAAGGTATCGGGGTGATATTGCGGTGTGAGACGGAAGCGGAGTGGATCTTGGAAGGCCTGCCGATGGCGTGGAAAGCGATGGTTACCCCGCAAGTCTTTGTAACCAGGCTTTAAGTTGACTCGGGGTTTGGCAACAACCCGTAGGCGCATTCCTGCGGTGACTCATCTGATTGACGCAACATGCCGCGTAAGATCCAAATCCAAGGTGTGGGCCACCAAGTCTCGAAGCGGAAGGTGAGGGAACGTCTGCAAAGCGAGTGGCCTGGGTACCGCTCAGATACGATTCAAGAACTCGGGTTTCCGAACCGGCGAGTACTAAAAACAATCGCTACTACCAGTCCTCCTGGTATCCAAGGTAGTCACCATGTTGTGACTCGCGATCTCGCCAGGCGGCGATTGCACATGTGGGGAGGTAGGTAGGTAGCTCACTTTCTTCGGGAGTCAAGGTCGCCCGCGGCCTACCGCGGACCAGCTATATGCTTTCCGAAGACAGCGTCAAAAGTCCCACCACTTCATAGCCTCAAAAAGTTTCTAGTTCAATATCTCCTCCCCTGTGTGGACTGGCAGCTACCTACCTTGAGGTAGAACCCAAGATGTTCCCTTTGCGTAGACCCGTTTTACTTCCTGGAAAGGACCAAAATGGAAAGTTAACTTGAAGTAATTGGATGGTATGGAATAGAGTATAACGCCCCTAGGTAATTGTTCTCTTATGAGAACAGCCCGACAAGTTAAGAGTATTTCCTCAATGCTCAGCAAAGTATACCCTGCTCTCCCCGCCTTGCCGGGATCCCGAATTTCCGACATTCGTGCGAGGCACACATTCAGGGGTACCGAAGCGGGGGCACAAACGTGAGCGATAATGCGATTTGGACGTTAATAGGGACAAACAAAAGTAATTGAATAAAGTGATGCTAATAGCTTGCGCCGTGAAGTGTTTCTCGACGGTTCATTTGGAGGAGTTTTACGCAGTTGGGAGTCAACGCGGAGAAAAGGGGCCCCAGGGGAACCCTAACCCTGAGGTTTCAGGCTAAAGTGAGTGGAGTTGAAGTCTGGACACATCTCTGAGCAAGTGCCCAGACTCAAATTGTGGTCTGACGCATCGCCGACTGAAAAGGGTTTGACCTTTTTTTCAAGAACTCTCAGCAACAGACTGCCAGCATCAACGCCAGCATTTCAACAATGGCAAACGACCACATTCTGACACTGTCCTGCCCGGATAAGCCGGGCATCGTGCACGCGGTGACGGGCATCTTTGCTCGCGAGGGGCACAACATTCTGGATTTGCAGCAGTTCTCAGACCCAACGAGCGAAAAATTCTTCATGAGGGTGCACTTTGGCCCTACTCCGACAGAATCGACCGAGCATCTGCGTGCCACCTTCGACGCGTTGGCGGACGAGTACAAGATGGCGTATGAGATCAGACCCGTCGCGCAGAAGCCGCGGGTGCTCATCATGGTGTCCAAGATCGGCCACTGCCTCAACGACCTCCTGTTCCGCGCCAAGACGGGCCAGCTTCCCATCGAGATCCCCGTGATTGTGTCCAACCACCCAGACTTCGCCCCCTTGGCCGCCAGCTACGGCATCGAGTTCCACCATCTTCCCGTCACCCGCGACACCAAGGCGGCGCAAGAGGGGCAAATCCTGGACCTCGTCAAGCAGAACAACATCGAGCTGGTGGTCCTGGCGCGGTACATGCAGGTGCTCAGCCCGACGCTCTGCGAGGCCATGTCTGGCCGCATCATCAACATCCACCACAGCTTCCTGCCGTCCTTCAAGGGCGCGAAGCCGTACCACCAGGCCTACGAGCGCGGCGTCAAGATCATCGGCGCCACGGCGCACTTTGTCACGGCCGACCTCGACGAGGGCCCCATCATCGAGCAGCGAGTCGCACGCGTTGATCACAGCATCAACCCCAAGGCATTGGTCGACGAGGGCTCCAACATTGAGAGCCAAGTTCTTGCGGCCGCCGTCAAGTGGTATGCGGAAGGTCGCGTGTTCCTAAACGGCACCAAGACGGTTGTCTTTTAACCGGAGGCAAGGATGTAGATAGCACCAGGATGGAATCAAAACAACCTAAGTTGTCCTTGTAACTGGCTTGCGGTGGCAGTATTAGCCACTCGGGTGCACATCTCGTCTGGGAATTGATGAATATCCTTTGGGTACGTTTCCGCCCTGGCATTTTCTTCCACCCCCATCACGAGCCAGGGAGGGATCGGCCACTTGATTAATGAATTTGCCAGGTGTGCCACGCCACAGTTTTCTCCCACTACGATGTGGAAGGCCGCCGTGACCCTGCCCAGCTGTTGGACTGCTGCTGATTCGGCATCTTGTGCGCCTCGTGGATGCCGCGTTATACGAGCGAGTCGGACGGGACTCAAAGCCAGTTCTGGTTCCTGACTATCCGGGACACCGCCGCGAAGTGTCCGTCTTGCTCGTCATACATACTGATACGAGACAATTACAGCTGGCTCAAGTAAGAAATCAGGATAGATTGTTTCCGACCCAAGATAAAGCTTTCGGTGTCCGGTATCTCTTTGAACTGACAAGGAAGGCAATAGTCGTGGACTAAATGCATTGTCCTGATGGCTTGGCTTGGTCGTTGGCACGTCACGACTCACGACGGGAGAGCTGGCCCTTGTCGCCACCAGACGGGCAGGCCTCGAGCATGGACTCGGTGAGTGCGCCACGCCGGCAGTGGTGGGTTGGAAACAGACAATGCATGCCTCAGCCTTTAAGTCTCCGAGTCGCGAATCGAACACTTGTTGCCGTTGCGCGGACCACTCGGACGATGCTGCGGAGGGAAAGCACCGGGGATCGAAGAGGCAGGAGTCAGCAACCCACCCAGCCCCTGTCCGCCAAGGGCCCATGACATCACCGTCGTTGCACCCGCCCTAACTCGATTTGGGAAAGCGCCATGCACAACAATTGCCTGCGCAGTTTTGAAGACCTGGACCCCTCCATCCGGTCCCTCCTTCAACCCTCCCGGCCTGAACACAACCATTGAACAACACTGCGCCCAAACCCGGCAAAGAGGAGCCCCAGATGAACCAACCGCTGCGGTAGTCCAGACCGTCAATCGCGTGCCGCCAGCACGCATTGCCCAGGCACGCCGCCCACAGTTCTGCCATGGTGCACGCAACGCACGTGGCTGCGAGCGCCGCGACAGCAAGCACAAGCACGTCGCGACCAGGTCTCCCCCGGACACGCCTTTCGCGCGCATCCGGATCCTTCCACGCCGGCGAGCCCTTCCCGCTGCCGTCGCCGTACGACGAATCCTCGCTCAGCGCCAGCCGACCCCGAAGACGCTCCGCCGCAGATGCTCGCCATCTGCTCCGCCGACAGTCGACAGCCAAGTACCACACCTTCCCGACCCCGCCGCCTGCCGCGCCCTCGGACGGCCAGCGGTCGCCTCGGGAGCCCCGCGCCTGGTACAAACGGCTCTTCCGGCCGCATGACGAGATATCCGATCTTGAAAACGAGGGAGGCCATCTCGATGGCCCACCGCGTGACAGGCCATACATTGGGGAGGACGAGCCGAGAGGACGGAGAAGCAGGGGCCCGGTAACAGACGAGGCCGAAGATTCTGGAGGCGGGGACGCGACCCCATTGCCGTGGACACAGCTGGGGCTTCTGGCCGTTCTTTCTCTCGCTGAGCAGACCGCGCTGAACTCCATCGGGCCATACCTGCCCACCATGGTGGCCTCCTTCGACGAGATCCCGGACGGTCAGGAGGGTTTATACGTGGGGCTTCTCGCCTCCGCCTTTGCCCTCGCGCAGCTGACCACGAATCTCTTGTGGGGGTATCTGTCGGATCGCGTGGGACGCAAGCCCACCATGTTGATAGGCACGTCCCTCCTAATGCTCTGCTTCGTCTGCTTCGGCTTCTGCACCACCTACGCGCAGTTGATCATGGTACATGTCGCCATGGGCCTGTTAAACGGGAATGCGGCCATCGTGCCGACGTGCTTGGGCGAGATCACGGATCGCACGAACCAAAGCAGCGCATTCACTTGGCTGCCCGTTATCTACAGCCTCGGGAGCATCACGGGGCCCGCCCTAGGGGGCTTGCTGGTTGGAGTTGCCGGAGGAGCAAAGTACCCGTTCTTGGCGCCCAACATGGTCGATGCTGCACTTCTACTTTCCGTCGTTGTTGTACTTGCGGTTTGGTTTGAGGAGACGCTCGATTGCGTCGACTACACCGCTGCTGGCCCGGGTCTGGGTTGGATCAAGAGGGCACGCGACTGGTGCACATCACTCCGAGGCAAAGTTCACGGCGATTCCCGGGGGAAAGGAAGACCAGTTTCGAGCCCCATGGGGGGCGCACAGGACGGGTTGGATAGGTGTTCGAGCAGTGAGGATGAAGCATCAGAGTATGAGGCCGAACAACAGGGGCTGCTGGGACCGCAAGGCCGTGGAAATGGGGACGACGACGACAAGACGGACTCTGAGGAACAGAATTCGGCTTTCCACGAACTACGAAATCGCAACACCCTCGCCGTGCTCGGAACATATCTTGTGTTCCAGCTCGCCAACATCTCCTTCAACTCGCTGTACCCCATCTTCGCTTCCTCCCCGCCGCCGACGGGCCGCGAGCTCGGACCCGGCACGATCGGCGTCAGCCTCTCGTTGGCTGGTTTGGCAACCATCCTTTTTCAGCTGTTTGTTTTCCAGCAAGTCAAAGCACGAGTTGGGAACCTCGGCACCTACCGCTACTCGCTGCTCGGCATGGCCGTCAGCATGGCCCTCATGCCTTGGGTCGGCTATGTTGACGGTAAACCAAGGTTTGGACTGGGAACCAGCAAAGCCTGGCTGTACAGCGAGTTGGGCGTCACTTTGGCGCTCAAGAACATTTGCGCCGTTGGTGGTCTTAGCAGCGTCATGCTTTTGGTAAGTCTTGACTGCTCCCGGTCACGGCGGGCGCGGATCGCTAACCAATGACTAGATCACCAACTCTGCACCCTCACACGAGACTTTGGGCACGCTCAACGGCATCGCCCAGACCCTCTCGGCAGCTGGCCGCAGCGTCGGGCCGTTTCTGTCTGGCGGCCTGTTCACTTTGTCAACGAGGGTGAGACCGAAAGGGGAGGCACTTGCATGGGGTCTCTTCGCTGGCGTCACGCTCTTTGGGTGGTTGGGTTCGTTCGCTATCCGTAATGAGGGGCTTGAGAGCGCGGAATGGGCAGACGGCGGTGACGAGAGCGACGAAGTTGATGGGCCAGAAGATGAGGAGCAACATATTGGCACCTGATGTGTGGGAGCAGGATCTGGCATTGCTTTCCTGTCACCACACGTCTAGCACGCCCAAGGGTCCCAAAACCCAGAATGGCCAAACTGCGCGATTCCCATTCCAGATTCTCACCCGATTTGTGTATGTTTCCACGTGGAGTAGCTCTTAGCTGTTTAATAGGAGGATGTAATTCCGTGATACCGAGACGAAGTCGAGAGGAGGGAGGATTGCCAGATTCTACCCAACCTCACTGGATTCCCTGAGAGATCCTGCCAGTCCTTTCGATTCAAGTCCAAATAGGTAGTTTGATACGACCCTCGGTCAGCTCTGCTGCTCAAGTTGCTCATAGTAAATTCGCGTGTGCCGCGGGTATGATGTAGCTGTGTTAATTTGAAGGTCAACAGTGCAAATCGAGTAGGGGTTATTGACAAGGCCAAAATTCACAATGGCCTCGTGGTATCCGTTCATCTTCTGCTCACAAGGGGTCAGTTAAACCTCGTCTCACGACGGTCAGGTCGCGCCTTAGGAGCCTAGACTACCTCGAGTCGAAGCCTCGCATCTCACCAATAACCCCAATGACCCGTCATTGATACTCAAATCAAACAATACAGCTGCATATGGTATACAAACCCTTGAACAGTGTGGAGGTTTGACCAAATCCTACGCCCGCAGCCACTCCTCGCAATTCTCACATGTGAGCTCTCTATCTCGATGGCAGAGCGGTACGACGTTATTTTCGATTTTGCCCTGACAAAGAGTTGACGATTACTAGAACACTCACGGCAAGAGAAATGAAGATAGCCAGCTCTAATAAGCCTTTGAAATGATGGGCATGAAGTCTTGGAAGGCGAACTTGGACTGTGCTGTGTTGTGACCTTGCAACCTGTCTACTGGATCTCTATCAAACCCCAAGGGCTTCGCATTTCGTTGGTATACTCCGCTTCCCAGTGCTTCATTCTGTCCCTGCCTCGGCATAGCTCTTGTCACTAAGTGCTCCCACCACTAAAACATTGAACTGCTCTTCCGGCTCGCCCGCCTTCTTGTCTCGTAGCCACTGAGACATTTATCAGTTAGCCCATTCGTTCATCCTCAACACCTTGCCCGGGTTAATCTTACCTTGTCCAATCGTTCCTTTCTATGCAGACCGGGAGGAGGCGGATCGGAGAACAGTCCCTCGTCTCCCGTCGGGTCAGAACCCCAATCTTGGGATAATTTGGCGTCCAGAATCCTGCGAATTTCCGCCATCTCAGGACGGTCAGCCGCGTCGTCCATCATGCACCGCATGACCAGCCTCCGAAGGTCCATGTCGACGTCCGGGAATGGCCAAGAATCGTTGTCGCCTACGTATAAGCCGTAGGTCCATTTGAGGTCTTGGTCTTACTTTTCATCGACCTTGGTAGCTTCATTGTTGCGCTTTTCCCTTGTCCATCCCGCCCCAGGTGCCGCTTCTTTCCCCTTGCCGTTCGCCATTCTCTTCGCCTTGTCAGCGGCTTCTTTCGCCGCCCTTGCCGCTAGTTCTTTCGCCTTGGCGGCCACGGCCGCCTGTTTCGCAGCTTCTTTTTTGGCCTTCGCAGCCGCTTTGCGCTTAGCTGCGACCTTGCGCGCGGCTTGTTTGCTCTGCTTGGCCCATTCCTTTGCTCTTTCCAGCTCAGCCTCCGTGGGCGTTTTCTTCGTAGACCTGCTGGGCTGCCTTTGGATGGGTGACGGGGGTAGATCATCATCCTCAGAGTCATCGCTTTCCCCAGTCTGCGCTGGCTCGGCGGCTCGTGGAACAGACACTTGCTGTGGAAAGGGCGCGATTGGGGGTTGATGGAGCGAAATCAGGCACCACATTACTTGCCCAAGTTGCCACAGGTTTGTTTTCCAGCTGTACTTTCCGGCCACCCGAGTCTTCAGAGGCGGGCAGCCCGAAAAGTAATTCCACTCCGTGGAGAATTGCTCCTTGTTACCCGTTAGCGGTTGCCATTAGGTTGGTGGAAGCGAGGGGCTTACAGGCGTCAACCAGCTCCGTTTTCCGTAGTATCGAGAATCCCACAAGAAGTCTCTCAGGTTAACATTGTAATTAGCGGCCTGGAAAGTGCTGTAGTTGAACAGCGAATACCGGCATTGACTTACACGTTCTTTGGGAACTGGGCCGTATCCCAAGTCAATCCAAAGTCATTGAGCTATTGCCTCACACTAGCCACATGCTTACAGTAAAAATGCTGCGATGTTTGTTTCTTACCTTCATCACTGGGGCAAACACATGAGGGCCCAGGTCACAATCAGCAACATCGTCACCAGACAGGAAGTTGCCAATCAAGACTAAATCCAGTCCTCACCTGTGATTAGCGTTGTGGCTTGGCTGCGATAAATCTTTAACTTACTGTTTGTGAGGTCGATGTCGAAATGTACGAAGTTCTTGGGTTTGGACTTGCGGCCCCCCCAGTCCAAATCGCTTTCGCGCCTGGGAATTCCTTCATATGCTTCGGAAGGGTTGTCGCTGGCCCCTTTCCAGTACCGAGGTGGATATCGCATCGCAACTGCCATCTGGAACACTAACATTCGAGGACTTAGGATTTCTGATATCACAAGTTGTCTTTCGAGGGGATGGGTGGAGGGCACTTACAGCAGTCGAAGATAGACCACAGAGTCTGATCAGCCATGGTTTTCTTCGTGCTCCGGTCCTCCGCTGCTCTGGCGAGTTTGTCCAGAGTGCCAGGGGGACAATACTCTAGCAGTATGACCTTTGGGGCTGAGGTCTGCTTTGGTGAGGATGTCGGTGTCGCGTTCGGGTCTGACGGTGTTGGTGGTGTTGATGGCTGGGCGCGATTCACCAAGACGATCTTTATTTTTTTCCGGGGGCGCTCGGCGTCGGGTTCTTCTGGTGACAGGCTTCGTTTGCGCGGGCTTTGCTCTGGCAGCTTCCGAATGTCGATTGCTTGCACGATGTGCTGGGCGCCCGAGAATTCCTGAAGACGTGTTGACTCCGGTCAGCAATAACACTGCCTGGGCGCTTGACGGACTTACTTTGAACATCTCCATCTCACCCTCCAACTCGCTGAAGTCTCCCTCGAACTGATATTTCGCAACACAGTATGATTTGGGCCCCGACATTCCCCGCCTTTTGAGGAGTGCAGCTACACCGTACCCATCCCACCCCAGCACTTTGATGAAATCGAAATCGTATGGTGGTTCATAAAGGTCCTTGGCCATCTGTCGAGACGCGTCTGTGATTTCCTGGTCCCTCCCACTTATGCGATCAGCAGCCCCTACCGCTTGGTATCCCTCACCAATCTCATAAGCCCTATTCGCTCGAGGAAGGCCGAAGTCGATTGGATCCACCCCGGGCCATTTTCCTACACCTCCCTTATGTCTGGGGATCTTGATTTGCACCTGAGTCCTCCAGGTGCTTCGGGTCTCCACGAATGTAGCCATCATGGTAGTCCGTTACACGTTGCTTGGCTGTGGGTTGGCGAGCTTTTTTAGCGCGAGCGTTACCGCGTTTCTTCTTGGGCGGCATGATGGAAATGAAAGATTTGGTGGGAGTTGGAGGATTGGAGTTGAAAACGAAAGCACCGATGATGGGAGAGCAGGTTGCGATCCGACGTATTAGTGCCGTGGAACAAAGGAGAGTTCAAAAGGCAACTGTGACGGTTCCGGCCTAATATAGACAAAGGCTACCGAAACTCCAGGCACAAGCGTTGACCTGCGCTTTGTACACCAGCATTCCCGTCCAAGGTGTCCTAAGAAAGGACCGTATGATAAGCACCTGGAAAAACGCTACCAAGATGGTCTGCGGATGCCTGGCCGGCTGGTTGCCTCCACAAACGCCTGGCGTGCTGTCAAAAGTGGCCCCTTTCTGCTATTCATCAATGAGGCCATTCAGCAAGCAGCGGAGTGTTGTTTTATTCCGTAGAGAATGTTGTTATCCTTCACGCGCAGCCTCTCTCTTTTGCCTATGGGTGGCAAAGCTTTCGACAGAAACAGGATGATTTGACAGGGACGTCGGCCACCGCAACTGCAAGCTGCAGCTGTGGCCGGACCATCCGGGCCTCATTCTCCCGCCCAAGACGTGTCAAGCACTCGTAAAGGCCGTGGAGTGCCCATACATTGTTTCTGTGCTGCTGTGCTCGAGGTAGCGTGTCGTCGAACCCGAGGTCAGCGGTGTAAATGGCCAAGGCTTCCTCAATACGGCCCTGCTCCAGGAGAAGTGCGCCGTACGCATGGCGGGTGGGTTGCATCCAGCCCCATGGCTCGTCATAGGGGAGCGAATCGTCGAGCTCGATGGCACGACGGAGATGCCTGAAACCTAGCTCCGTGTTCCCACGACGGTACTCGAGCTCTCCGTCCAGCATAGCGGCGGCAATGCCAAGGATGTCCTGGCAGGTGTTGTTGAAGATTGTGCGAGAAGAGGGGACCATCTTGGCCGCTTCTTGGAAGAGACGACGGGTGTCATGGGCCTCGTCCACCCTGCCTGTGTTAGCTAGCGCCACCACTTTGGCATAGTAGGTCATGGCCGTCGTTGTGCAATAAAGCTCCATATCATCAGGGAGCCGGAGGTCGATGATGTCTTGCCAGCGGCCAAAGCGGACGAGAATGTGCGGCCTCATGGACAAAAACCCCTCAAGCCAATCTGCCATCGGGGGGGATTTGATACGAAGCAGGGCATTAGGCAGTGTCTCTTCGAGGAGGGAAGCCGTCTCGAGCGCAACCTCAGACTGCCCCGCAAACATGGCCGCATAGATGCGGAAGTGGTAGTTGTGGCAGCGGTACAGGCTGTAGAAATTGATTGGGCCGTTCCGGTTGACAAACTTGACATCGGCTTTGATGGCCGCGGTATTGCTCACGACTGCTCTCCTGTAATCCCCACAGAGGATGTCGATGTGTGTGGGCATGTGGTTGAGATGGCCAGCATCGGGGATCAGTCCACGCAGGCTGTCAGCAGCGGCCAGGGCCTTCTCGGGGTCGCCAGACATCTCCATCAAGTGGATATACAGATGCAACATGCCTGGATGATCTGCATGCCGAGTCAACCCCTTTTCCAGCGCGGCTTTGGCATCTGCCGTCCGCGCCCCCTCGGCAGGCTCCCCGGTCCGGACATCCCAGAGCTGCCACGGGGTAAGGTTCATCAAGGCGTCAACGTAGATCGCCGTGACATTCGGGTCATCCGAGTGCTGCAAATAGACCTGCTCCATGGCCCCTGCGTATGTGTGATTCAGCGCGTACCCCTCAGCCGGAGTCAGCCGCTCCTGGGGATAGCGATGCTGGAGCGCATCGACGAGTGCTCGCTCCGTTGGTGTTGCGGCAGATGCTTTTGTGAGGGATTGCACCACTGCGCGTCTTGCGTCTTGGACATTGCGCTCCAGCTCGCGCTCATCAAAGACCCCCCAGGGCTTGTTGTAGTTCGGGCCGAGGGCAAAGGCAATCCCCCAATACGCCATGGCGCAGCTGGCGTCGTTGGCTGCTGCACGCTCGAAGCAGTTGACGGCCTCCTCGTGGTTAAAGGCGTAGCACCAAACAAGCCCGCGGTCGAACCAAGTTTGAGCCTCGTTGCTCGTCGTTGTCACGGGCATATGAAAACCCCCGAGGTCGTAATAGCCGTCGGTTTCCTTTGTCGCATTGGCCGCGGATTCGGCCTCCCCGACCGCGTGTGGGGGGGCCATTTTGCGCCGATGGTGAATGTGGTGCGGCCACTGCCGGATTCAGCTGAGTAGGTAATTGCTTGAGGCGCATAAGGCACGGGAGGGAAGCGAGTTTGCGGCGTTCGCTGTTCCCCAAATGGGTGATCTTTTCATGCGCGTGCGCAATCTGGATGTGATGCCCCGATACAACCGTTCCCGAATTGGCAGTCAGCAATAACCGGATTAATCCGCCTTTCTCCCACCCAGCACGCCATCACGTGCCTGGGGGGACGGAATCTCAGCTGCGGGGTCAGATCTCGCCGTCTTCCCCCTCCGGAAACCTCCGCTCATGGTTGGTCCTTTTCTCCTCCGAGACTTTCAAGCCAATGGGTAAGCCGCGTCAACAGAGTCGCCGGCTTGGCCCTCGAGAGGAGCCAACCAAGGTTCCCGTCACTGCCACCCTCTGCATTCGCGCATCGGTGCTCGCTAAGTCAGCATCCGGCGGGGAGATCGACATTCCAGTCCCGTGCAGGCGTGATGGATGGGCGCCGTCTGACAGGCTGCGGGACGATGGCGAGGTGCGGCAAAGCAAGCCAGCTGTCACCGGATGTACCATCGTCGAATGGGCTGCCCACATCGCCCCGGCCAGCATTTCTCGATGAGGCAGGTTGCGATGGCGGCGCTGGCCGACGTCCCTTGGACCCATGTTTTAGCATTTGCACCTCGGTGTCTCAATCAGGGGCTTGTAAGAGAGCCGAGTTATCGACGTGGCCGTGTGTGATAAGTATTTAATCCAGCTGATCGCCTGGGTTTGAGGGTGGAAAGCAGACCGGACTGGATTGCAGCTCTCAGACGTGAGATCGTGGCGCCTCAGATCTCGTCACAATGAAGTTCCTCACGAGCATCCTCTGCTTGGCCTCGTCCGCCCTGGCCCTCCCCGCCCCCAGCGAGACCGACGCCTCCCTAATCCAGCGGCAGACAGCCAGCGAGATCACCGACCAATACCTCTACAGCATCACGCTTCCCACATTCACTGCCCGCCGCAATGCTCGCGATCCGGCGACCTTGATCTGGGACTCGGACGGCTGCAGCTCATCGCCTGACAATCCGTTCGGCTTCCCGTTTGTGCCGGCCTGCCACCGGCACGACTTTGGCTACCGCAACTACAAGGCCCAGAACAGGTTCACGGACGCTGGCAAACTGAAGGTCGACAACAACTTTAAGAAAGAGTCAGTCCATCCCCTCCGCTGCCCATCTTTCTTCCCCAGATGCAGAGGGGCGGCTAACCATCCCCCTGCAGCCTGTATTACCAATGCAGCTCCGTGAGTGCCAAGGGTGTTTGTGAAGCACTCGCCGACGTCTATTATGCCGCGGTGAGGGCTTTTGGTGGCAGTACCCAGGAGAAACGCGATGATGACCTTGTCCGGGAATATGAGGAGAAGGTGGCGATCTACAAGAAGCTTGTCGCCGAGGCCCAGGCAAGTGGTGAATTGTGGCGAGTCGAGTAACGGTGCACTCGAACGAAATGAGCAAATACATTCAGAGCATCATTTGCATAATTACTGTGCCAACATTGCTTGTTGTCATGCTAAGCTGCGGACAGCGAGGACAACACGCTACCAGTCAACGAAATAATCAATCCCATCCGTGATTGCACTCGCAGCAACACCCGCATGATCCTGTCCCACATACTCCTTCAGCACCACATCTCTGACTTTGCCGCTAGCTTTCACGCGGTCAAACAAGTCGTGGCAGTGCTCGGTCATGCCAAGAGGCCGGAAATAGTTCTTGCGTTCCTGAAATGCCGTTTCGTTTTCTGTGCGCCGTCGAGCGGGAAACTCCTCGACACTCCCGTACGTGATCATCAGCGCTGGTAGGGTTGGCGTTGCGTTGCATCCAGTCGAGGTGTAGTAGGCCGAGCTGGCCGGGTCGCCAGTCCCGAAGCGAGCGATGACATCCTCGAGAACCGAGCTGTGCTGTACTTCGAGGGCAGGGCTGGCCGCCAAATACGTGTCGAACATGTCTGGACGAGAAATGAGGGCATAAGTAACCAACAGGCCGCCGAAAGAGTGTCCAAAAAGCGCATCGCGGGTGAAGTCCACGTGGGGGAAAACGGTATTGTGCACCCAAGGACGAAGGGCATCGTCAATGAAGTCGAGGAACGGGTCTGCTCCAGACGGCGAGTCCTGGTTCCCAGGCGGGGGTTTGTAGTCGATGAACCGGTTGACCATGTCATAAACCGAGTTTGTGAGCGGATACCCGATGCTGACGACGATGCTATCTGGCTGTCCAAACGATACAGGCTTCCGTCGTTTGAAGCCCTCGGCGGCAGTCATCCCCATCGCGTTCCCGTCCAAAACGTACCTAAGACGGTTGTCAATCGTGGATACCAGGTGTAGGAAGTGTTAGATGGCAATTACATTGTCAGAGCAGACCTACCCAACACCTCCCGAGTTTCCCACTCAAATGGCCACGAAATTTGGATTTGATACGTCATGTTGCTTAGTGTGCTAGTAGCGTTCCACACAGCTAGGTTGGGGAAGAGTGTTGGTGGGAATGGCGGAAACGGCGTAAAAGCCCAGTTAGATACTAGTGTAGTTGCCATTTTCTTGTCAGCTGGATCGAAGTCCAAAGGTGCATTGGATATTTAGTTTTCTAAAGAAAAGGAGAGTCTCTCGAGGCTGACCGGTATTTATCTCTTTCTTGCTGAAGCGGGGTAAGGCAGCCTGGGCGCAAATAAGATCGCTGTTGTAATCCGAGTTGCGGTCTGGTGCGAGACCGTCCCCCACTCGTACCAAAGATTGTCCCTCGTGGCCTCGTCCAATCCCCTTTTCCTACTCCCTGAACTTTCTTGTGTTTTTCTTCCATTCCCTGACATTGTACCCCATGCCACCTTGATGGATGCGTTTATTATTGCCTGCTTTCTTATGCTCTTTTTCTGATATATACCACTGTGGACACCACGACACGGGAAACAGACAAAACCGTTCAGGCCTAATAATATTACAAGTAATCGGCAGTTAAAAATGGGAGTAAAAGAGTAAACTAGAAAACAATACAACGAACGAAACATCCTCTGAACCTTATAAACTCCAAATCATACAACAATAATATCAATGCAGTCATGTCAAGCCACGCCCCCTAGATCTAGCCGAGGCCACTGTAACCAATAATCACCACCGATTGTATTGCTCCTCCTCCTGCTTATTCTTCTCGACATCCATCAGCTCGACTACACCCGAGTCGCCCGGGCGCGGGAGGTAGGAGACGGTGTGCGTAACGCTCTTTTGGATGGCGTTGCTTGGGAATGGGGACCGCCCGCCGCCGCCGCCGTGGTAGCTGCCGGCCTTGTAGTTGTTGGAGCGATTGGTGCTGCCAAAGACAGTCGGCAGCACGTGCCGGAGGAACGAGAGCAGCGAGGGCATGCAGCAGCACATGATGGAGATGTTGCACTCGACGACGCTGTAGTGGCTACATTGACGTTGTTGACTGTTTAGAGTGTTAGTGTGGTTGCTGTCATACCGGCGGGGCAGGGTGACTTACAGGTTGGGTTGGACGAGGTTGAATAGGTCACGAGGCCGGAGAAGCCGACGATGTTGAAGATGGTGATGCTGTCCCCCCATTTGTGCCAGTCTGCTATGAGATTCTCATTTGTTCAAACATCGACTTACACAAGGCCAACGCTGAACATCATAACCAGGTAGATCTTCTTTTTTCTCCCCAGTTGGAGCTTCAGCAGCTGCGGAATCGGCAGCGCCAGGATCCATAGATCCGTAGCAATATTAATGGCCTTGGGCGGCAATTAGCATGAAACCCCGAAAAGTGACATCTTTGGAGTAACACTTACAGAATGGGCCCACCAAAAAGTGTTATTGTCACAGCATACACCCTCAGCAGTCCCAGTCCAAGCAGACCAGGCGGATTGGACAGGAACGCAGGTGAGGATGGCCGCAATCGTCGTTGAAACCATGAACAGAACGCAGTGGATGATTGTGCCCCAGCAGACCAACTGGAATCCTTGCGCGGGGAATACGTGCATGAAGAAGCACAAGACAGTTATCTTGGTCAAGATGATGGCAGGAATGTAGGAGACGGGTGATCCATGTGTACTGGAGCGGAGTTAGCAATGCCATTGTCAGGAATAGGGATTGACTTGAACTGACCTTGACGACGTTAGTGATGGCTTCAGGCGTAAGTGTCCAGATGTCTTTCCCCATCCCATGGGCCATCACTGAGTTGATCTGTCAGCGAAGAACTGCAGGATGGAGCAGTACGGGTGAACAAAAGTGACATGGGCTTACTGAAGAATTCGCCCACGTCCATCGGAATCGAAGAAACCTTGATAACGAAAGCGCATTAGCTGGCCTGCTCTCAACACCCCGAAAACAGGACTTCCAACAGTGCCACTCACCATAGTGAGGACCGCCCACACATCGGCCCAGTGGAATTCCTTCCTCCGCACGGCAGACCCGTACAACCTCAGGAGGACGAAGGCGAGGGCCATGCCGCCAGTGATTGCCGTGGCGATGGGCGCGACGAGACTCCGGTCCCGAATAGGCTCCTTGCAGAGTGTTGCCGTTGCATTTTTTGCCGCTGTTACGTGGGAGGTTAGTGCTTGAAGGGGTGATTACCCAATGCTGCCGAGCAAGTGTACTCACCAAGCGCCTCGAAAAGAGTGCAAGCTCCGAGCGTACAGGTCCCGACGTTGGCCGTTAAGATTTGGTCCGCGCATATGCAGTCCAGGTCCGTTGATTCACACTTTGACTCTGGGAGATACTTCACCAGACAGTCGCTCTGCCAAGTTCCATGGTCAGTTCACCCGATCATGTCTTCGCTACCGCGCCAGAAATCAAGGAGGTCGCTTTTGCGTACCGCGCATGTTGGCATCTCCTGGGCCGAAGCCCGAACCGCCAGGCTCGCGATGGCTAACGCCGCCGCCCATACTGTCGACCTCATCATGTACTTGTGTCTGCTTGCCTGATGTGCAGTGACGCGCCGGGGCTTCAGTCATTAGGGGATGGGTTTTGGAGATTCGTTTCACATTGCTTAAGCTTCCTCGATGGGGTTATCTACAAACGAAGGATGCCAGCCCTTTCTGCTGCGAGGGTGCCGATGTCCGCAAAAGAAAGCACCCACCAAGGATCAAATCCTGGTCAACGAGAGACGGCCGTCAATGCTAGGGAGGCAGAGGAATGATCGCCACACCACTTCCGTATAATGGTAACGTTTTGCAGCGGGTTGACAAGGGGTGTTGTCACCGGGTGCAATTTCCCTTGCCAAGCCCAACTACCTTAGCCTATAACGCCTTCTATACCCTTTAAATCACCCTCTCTATAGCGAATAATACTATAGCTAATATAGCTTCGCTATAGGTCTCGTCTACCCTCCTCGCCCTTTTATTAGATTCTTTATCCTTGCCCTTAGCCTCGTCTATATCCTCTACTCTTAGCCTCGTCTCTATCCTCTACTCCTTCTTTCCTTAGTTCTAGTCACTATAATATCACTATTAACTACTTATAGTCAAACCTATATAAATACTATAGCTACTCTATCTGCTATACCTATATATTAGCTGACCCCTAGCTATGTATAGGACCCCCAAAGGCTACAGGCCTATAGCCCTCCTACCTACCCTAGAGAAGGTATTAGAGGCTATAATGGCCAGAAGGGTGGCTGAAGCTGCAGAGTGGAACGGCCTACTACCTGATGAATAGATGAGCAACAGGGCCAGCCGGTCTACTGAACTAGCTGTTCGGCTAGTAGTAGCCCAGATCCAGGAGGCCTAGAGGCAGGGAGCAACCACTTCTCTACTATAGCTTAATATATCTAGAGCGGGGGGATGGCGCAGTTAGAACGAGCTGTGCATGGCAAGTCTTCTGCGTGGCTACAGAGGTCGTCGGTTCGAACCCGGCTCCCCTCACCCTCCTAAAAACTGGAGGTCG
>MU854451.1:0-91237 GCA_033296685.1 Parachaetomium inaequale | reverse complement strand
AAGACTGAGAGCAAGATTCTCGACCCATCAACAGTGAGAATCACAGCTTACCGTCTTACGGTCACCGAGGACCGTCGACGTGTAACAGGAGGGGATAGCTTAGCTAAAGGCATTAACGCCCTATATTACTATTACCTACTCGTAGTTACTAGGTTAGGCTAGCTTTACCTTGCTATAGCTATCCGAAGTTATAACTACTATACCTATGAAGATAATACCTACTATAAACCTAATCTTATCAAAGTTATAGATATCGTCGTCTACGATACTATACTTAGTCTTAACGTTCTATATAAGGGCAAACTACTCGCTAATAACCCTTAGATCCTTGTACTTCGCCCTCTAGTAGTCGTATCTATATATATAACACGTTCAGAGCTCTAGCTACCATTTGACGAATCGATATACCTAGAGTTAGCCAATAGAGGGCACGTCGTATACATATAGGAGCTAATTAGCTATATCTTCTATACTATACAACCTAAGTAGAAAAGCTTATATATCTAGCTCAAGGATATATTGAACAATAGCCTTCTCTTTTAAATCTATAAGCTAGCGCGAGTTAGCTAGAAGATCGCGTCGTATAGTATAGCCATTGCATCGTTGGGTAAGAGTCGTACGGCTGACGTTATAGATCTTCGCTATATTTTAGAGGCTTAGATTTTTATTATTTTAAAGAGCTTCAAGGGCTAAAATTACTTTGGCTTCCTTTGAAGGAGAAACTATAATAGGTTATTGAGAAAATTAGTATTTGGTATAGAGGAGACGCGTCGCAGTTAAAAGTAGCCCGTTCGCTGATATAGCCCGCTCGCTGATAATGTACGTTAGCTGGTTTAATAGTCTTAATAGCTAGGACAGCTAACGTATCTTATAAGTGAGTGGCCTATATAAGCGAGTGGCCTACTTCTTACTCCCCTATAACAACTATCTTTAATTATAACACTACAACATTAGGAACCAACTATAATTATATTAGAAACAGCTGAATCAGATAATACTGTAACCTCTTAGCAAGTGCGAGCATTATAGCTAGGCTTGCTATATACACCACAGCACCGAACCTTCGTACGACCCCCCCCCTATATCACTACCTTCTAGCTGCATTTCTTATACTCCCTCTCCATCTACCGCCTCCTGGCCTAGTGCCTCCTATACACCCTGTATATTAAGTGACCCTCTAAGCTATATATATATTCTTTTGGCTCTCCGGCGCTTGCTTAGTGCCTCGTTGGCCTTGCAGAGCACAGCGTTCTCTGACCAAAGGAGAGCTACCTAGTACATTATAGCCGTTGTACTCTTGGCAAGCTAGTCTACAGCAGCTAACATTGAAGTCAGGGAGCTATTGTAATAGTTAGTAATATAGGTCTTGATAAGCGTTGACTACGAGTTCGCTTCTTAGGGGTTATAGGGTATCTGGAACACCCAAGGTTGTAGGGTGTCAGGCTATGAGGTCGGGGGTATTGGTATACAAAGCCTTATATCTAGCTTAGAAAGCACCCTCTCTAGGTCGTATAGTACAAGGCCAGCCCCTACGAAGCCGCCCTAGATATTCCTCTCTGTTATAGAGGCAAAGAAGGCCTTGTAAAAGCTATAGAGCAACTCGAGCTTACTGATATAGTTGATATACATCTGCATTAAGTCCTTAACCTAGCGACTGTACGCCTGCTTCAATAGCCTAAAGCAGCTAATATTAAATGGCTAGCACTTGTAGGAGGAGTGTATAGGTATATAGAGTGTAATGATATTGTTCTACTAGCAATGGAGCTCGAATTCAGTCGAGTAGTAGCTCTTGTAGCTGTCGAGGATCAATAACTAGTATTTGCCCTTGTTCTAGGATACTATATAATAATCGAAGTGCTTGATCCAATCCAGGCCTACTATATTAGTAGTCTAGCTATTGTCAGTAGTTACAATATACTAGTCAGCCGGGAGGTCGCACTTAGTATACTAGTTAGCGAGGTAGTATTATACAGCCAAGATAATAAAGGAAGGGATAGCCCAGCTAAGAGCATTAACGCCCTATATCACTATTGCCCACTTACAGTTGCTAGGCTAGGCTAGCTTTGCCTTACTATAGCTATCCGAGGTCATAACTACTATACCTACGAAGATAATGCCTATTATGAACCTAGTCTCATCGAAGTTATAGATATTGTAACAGGCTGAGCCCTGTTGCCGGCCTCGGACACCCTCGGCCAAGATGCACGACCTGATGCAGCCGCTATGGCACGCATTACGCGCCCATCACCATGACGCAAGACTTGACAGGGCTGTTACTATTATATATATACTCACTTCGGCTATAAGGAGGGCACCTGGGGAACCGTTCATTTCTTCTACTTTCCTCTTCTCTTCTTCAAGTTTAGTATGCTCGTAGAGTCGTCACCATCTAGTTGCAATACACTCGTTGGGACTGTTATAGATATCGTCGTCTATAATGCTATACTTGGCTTTGACGTTCTGTACAAGGGCAAACCACTCGCCAATGACCCTCGGATCCTCGCACTTAGCCCTCTGGTAGTCGTATCTACGCGTATAACGCGGACAGAGCTCTGGCTGGCGTTTGACGAAGTTATATGCCCAGAGCTTGCCGACAGGGGGCGCGTCGTATACACGTAACAGTTAGTTGGCTATATCTTCTATACCACGCAGTCTTGGTGGAAAAGATCGCGCATCTAGCTTAACGATATACTAAACAATGACCTCCTCTTCTAATTGAGTAAGCTTCCTCGACTTAGGTATAGTATCGCATCGTACAGGCTTGCCAGTACATCGGCGTTTGAGAGTCTTACGGGCGATCCCGTAGATCTTAGCAGCGGCTCGTACGCTTAGATTCTTATCGTTACGAAGAGCCTGAAGGGCCAAGATAATATGGCACTCGTTCGAAGTGGAGGGCATCTTAGATGGTAGAGAAAAGTTGTTATTGAGCACAAGGGCATCGCGTTGCGACCGAAGTGGGCCACTCGCTTATATGGGCCACTCGCTTATAAGATACGTTAGGTATAGAAACTAGCTCCGAATAACCTTAGTTGTAGCTCTATTAAGATATATATACTCTATAGGCTTAGCTCTCTATATCTTAAGAACTAGGTTTCTATCTAAAAACTAGGTTAACTAATGTTTTCTAAAGGTAGTTGAATCTCGTTAGGCAAGTAGAATATATTGCGCTAGCTCCTTAATTTATATCTATATAAGAGGTATACTTATATCAACTTGTATAAGCACCTACTTAGTTAAATAGTCCTCTTAGGCCTTCGAAAGCTTCTATAAGCTCTTAAAGGCTGTTGTACATGGTTGATAGCCTTTACGACGGTTATTCAAGGTGCTCTTCGGAATAGCCCATTTTTTGGCAATAGAGGCAATCGAACGGTCCTTCTGGACTTGAAAAAGTGCTTAGAAAATCTGTTCTTCAGTATAGTTGACTATCCTGGCGACAGACAATATTATATACCAAGCGGGAGATTCAGAGAATTAGATTTGACGAAGTGGTGGCTGTTTAAAGTCGTTGGGTTGGGCTGGTTTTCTTGGGCATCAAAGCGGACGGAAAGTGGTGGGGGGGTTTGACTTAATCAGCAGAACATGAAAGGCAACCATCCTGCTACATGTACGTATCGCTGATAGCTGCTCTTCACGGGGTCTTCTAACATCTAAAGTCAGACGTAGTCACAATGCCGCAATCTCGCGTAGGGGGCTTGTTATTAGACTATTTCTCATTGTAGGTCTATCTCGGCTGTGGCGGAACTTGAATCCTATCCCCATTCCCCGCTTTCTAAGTAAAGTCCAGCTGCAAAATCAAGATTGTGGCCGTCGACGTCAGCAACTCTCCGTTTTTCAAACTCCAACAACAAAGTAGTCCCCCTTTATCACATTGTATCCCATGAAACCGTTGTTTGGCCAAATTCTAGGCAACACAAGTTCACAACAGCCGCGATGCCTAATTCACTCACGATCCAACTGATCAACCAGACAGCATCCCACAATGTCCACGCCTTCATCACAGGGCTAGCCATGCAACACAACATGGCGCGCGTCTTTCTCAAAGCCGACGGCAAAGACCTCTACTACCCCGAATCCCCGCCAGCGGCCAAGATCCTGCAGCCACTCACCGAAGACTGCGCCATCCCACTCGGCGCCCCAGGAAACACCGTCACCGTGACCATCCCGCAGATGGCCGGCGGGCGCATCTGGTTCAGCGCCGAGAAGCAACTCACCTTCCTGCGCAACCCAGGCGGGCCCGGCGGGGGCGCGGCCCTCGTCGAGCCGTCAGTCCTCAACCCAAGCGACCCCAACGCCGACGTCGACTTTGCGTTTTGCGAGTTTACGCTCAACAACGACCAGCTGTTTGCCAACATCAGCTACGTCGACTTTGTCTCGCGCCTGCCCATCGCCTTGACGTTGAAGACCGGTGGGGGTGCCGTGCAGCATGTCAGCGGGATGGCCCCTGACGGACTGGACAGGGTGTGCGCTGGGTTGAGGGAGCAGGCTGCTAAGGATGGCCTGCCGTGGGATAAGCTCGTCGTGCAGCCCAAGGGACAGGACAGGCCTCTCCGCGTGTTGAACCCAACGCACGGGAATGCGGTAGGCGCGAGCTTCGACGGGTACTTTGAGCCGTTAGTCGAGGCAGCATGGAAGAAGTACTCCGCGTCTGAACAACAACTGGAACAGCCCGAGGCGGGCCCAAAACCGCACCACAAGATGCGCCTCCCCCTCCTCGACCGCGGCCCAGACCCTTCATCCGAACCCCAGCCGCAACGCCCCCTCCGCATCAATACGCAAGCCGCACCAGGCATCCTAGAAGGCCACATCCCCCCTGGATCCGACGACCTCATCATAGGAGGCGAGGCCTTCGCGCGCCCCACGACGGCCGACATCCTGGGGTGCAACAGCGGGCCGTTCACCACGGGCCCGTCGCCGAAGCGCAACGCCATCATCCCGCGGCTCGCGGCGGCCTTTCAGCGGGGGTGTATCTGTGCGGTGAGCGAGCACCCGTCGCAACCCGAGACGTTTTACGGGTGTGACCCGACCAACCATTATTCGAGGGTTGTGCATGAGTGTAATTTGGACGGCAAGGGGTATGCGTTTGCGTACGATGATGTGCAGCCGGACGGGGGTGCGGATCAGAGCGGGAAGGTGAATGCGGGGGATCCAGAGGTGTTTGTTGTTGCGGTTGGGGGACAGGGCGCGTACGCGGGTGATCGGATGCCTTGAGGAGGTTGGGTTGTGCTAGGCGGCTGTGATGGGGCGGTCGTTGGATTATGAGGGTTGGAGTTCGGTTTCTGGGGTAGGTCTTTGACGTGGATGGCATCTCATGCTCGCTCTGGAAGAGGTCCATTTGTCGGGCAGAGGAAGAGATTCGTCTTCATGCGGGGATAAGTACGGGCCGTGACCCCTGAGCCATTCAACAATAATGGTCATCACTTTAATTAGCCCTCAAACTCGATTTGGTCGACAGTGCGGCACCGTCCTTCAGCGAACGAACCATCAGCCATATGCTTGGGCTGGTGTCCTGCAAGCTGGCGGCGTAACTGAGCAGGTTGGGTCGTTGTTTCCGAGTCTCCTGTACGTTAATAGCAGCATCAGCACAGTAGCAAATCGGAGGAACGGCAGTGTCCATGACGTCCTTGAGAAACCCCTGGGCCCTTAGACGGGCAATCAGGTCAGGGCTACTACTACCCATGAATAGCACGCATCGCCCCGGATACCTAACTGGGAATGTGCCGTTGATCTGCAGCTTCACAACGGTTCTATCAACGGCCGTCAGCGAATGTCAGCAAGCGGCCCTGATATTGCCCCCACTCCCCTTTTTCATCCTCAACATCCGCCTCCTCACTCATGACCATATCTCATCTAATGATAGGCTCATCAATCTGTTGGATCAAGAGCACATTGTACTATCCCCGGCTCAAGAAAATGGCTCTGTGGATGAGTCCAAGAACTGTTCCGCCCAAACACCATTCAGCAAACGCGGCGTAACATCTGCCCGCATATCAACCCAAAAATAGCGCCGTTGCTACCAGCTACCTCGGCTGTCCACCAAGCAGAGAACGGGATCTACCGCACAGCCTCAGCTGAGATTCCTGACGCCTTACCCCAGATCTGCAAGGTACTTCACCTGTTGCTACTTGCATACATGGTCCGAAAGCCACACCAAGATCCAGACCATAGTCGACACGGCTCTGCATGGCCGCGGCAATGCTTCATACTGCCGGGGTTGAGTTGCACTCGTGGCCCTAAATGCGGGTCATGACACAGTCGCGGCGCAATTAAGCTCGACGACAAACACTACTGCTACGCGTGCTCTCAGAGTGCCAGTATGGAGTCTAATCGACGATGATCACTCGTGCCGAGCAGGTAAGACCGGGAAGTGTCAGCGAACGTCCGTCCGAGCTGATGGTTTATCCCTTCATTCTTGGTCAGGAATGCTTCAACAACCGATTCCGACGGACATGGAATGGATATAAAGGGACGATTGCCCCCGACTTGGAGCAGAACATTCTCCAGCATCAACCTCCACATCATCAGCCTCCACAGCAGTCAGCAGTTCAACGGACAACACCATCAAGACCAACTATCAACACCAACCGCCAAATAGTCAGTCCTGTCAACCTGAGCCTCACTTGACTAGCTCGCTAACAGCCCCCAGAAAGAACACTTGATCAAAATGAAGGCCACCCTTTTCCTCATCGCCATCACCCCCCTGGTCTCCGCCTGGAACCTCGACCTCTGGGCCTCGGACGGCCGCAAGGCCCACATGCACGCCAGGGGAGGAGACAGCAACGGCTGCCAGAACATCGAATTCAGCCCGGTCATCAACGTCAACAAGGCCAAGTTCAGCCCCGCGACCGACTGGGTCAAAGACCCCGGCACCTTCGAGCTCTACGTCAACAAGAACTGCGACAAACTGAGCTACCGCAACGACGGCGGCACCTACAACATGAAGGCCCGCAAGATCCGCAGCTACAAGGTCTACTAAAGCAGTTGCTGCTTGTCTGTACATAGGAGAGGCATGATGGAGTCAAGGCGGATGGGTTTGGGTTTCGGTTCGGGTTTGGGTTTGCATTTGGTTTGCTTTCTGGCTTGGATTTTCGTTTGAATCTTCTTCTAGGCTGTACATATCGTGGGACATCTTGCCATACATTCGGTGACGTCCGCTCGTTTTGAATAGAAACCGGTTCGCATGGGATTCAACCCTTGCTCCAACCATCGTCTCCTTGGTGAACCTGTGCCAATCTTGCTCCTAACTTTACCCCTGACTGGCTCAATCAGTCAACTCCAATAACTAGTCCTTGTTCTCCTCCACATACTCCCGCAGATCAGTGAGCCTCATCCCCCGTTGATAGTTCAGCGTCCTCTCCATCTCCCACGACACCCCGAAACCCGCCCCAAACACATTCTGGTACTTGAGCATCACGTTCCCCGGTTCATGCTCAAGCCTCTTCCTCAAATACTCCCGATCCCACAGCTCCCTCTTAAACTCCCCACCAAACACCTCCTCCACAACATCCGCCACCTCCCCATACGACACGGTATCCCCGGCAGCATACACGACCCTATTCTCCGTCCCCTCCGGCTCAAACACCACCTCGGCCACAACCCTCCCAATCCCCTCCACATCCGTCACCGTCACCGTATCCTCCCACGCCCCCAAGCCGCGCACAACCCTCCCTTCCAAATCCACCACCCCAAACCCCTGCAAAAATAAAAAACTCATAAACAAGCCCGTCGACACAACCGTCCACCCTGTCCCCCGCTGCCCCCTCAGCAACTCCCTTACAGCAAGCATCTCCCCAAACAACTCGCCATGCCCGGACTCGGCGGCGGCAAACGCTTCATAATCAACACCAAACTGCCACGGAAAAAACCGCTTCACGCCCGCAGCCACGGCCGCCTCGGCGATGCGCAGCAAGGTCCCCCGCGGCGCGCCGTACCCGCCCGCTTGGATGACCACGTCGTATTTCTTAAAAATTGCGATAAGCTCTGGCGAGGGGGTGGAGGTGAAGTCGCCTGCTTCGAAGGTGATTCCCCGTGCGGAGAGGGAGGCGAGGGACTGCTCGGTGGTTGGGTCTGTCGAGGCGAGGGTTGCCGCGCGGCGGAGGATGGCGAGGTGGGTGGTGGTGGGGGAGTAGGCGGGGTGGGTTGTTAGGGAGTGCAGGATGGCGGTGCCGAGTTCGCCGGCGCCGAGGAGGAGGATTGAGGTTTGGGGGGGCATGGTTGGGGGATCTTTTAGGTTTCTGTTTGGGGGAGTATGTAGGGTTGGTTTGCTGGTGCTGCCAGTGGTGCTTGGGTGAGATGAAGGTCGAGGCAGTTGAATACTCCGTAAAGGGGTTAGGTAGGAAGGGGAGTGAGTAGCGGATGGTGTGATTGGGAAAGGTTCACAACTTTATAGTTGCCCGGATTGAGGCCAAGGCAAGAACTGGCATCGGTGATGGGGTGCTCGTTGATGGCATTTGGTGCCATACTAACCTGCTTTGCTGCTGACAAATTGGTTGAGGAGTCTGCAAGACGATGCCGCGAGCGACTGATGTCAAAAGCCGCTGATCCTCCTTGGCAGCAAGGCATTGTTACTTGGCCCGGGGTTTAATATATGATATCTCCGGCCTTGCCTGGCCCCAACCCCACCGCCCCCGAGTCTATTACCTCTCTCGTAAAGTAAACAACAATCTGCCCTGCATATAATGGAAGCATCCCCTCCCTAGCCTTCAATCACGCTGCGGTCCCCTTTCTCCAACCCCCGAGGAACTGATTATCACTATATAGGTTGCCTCCGCGGATGTGCTGAGTTGGCATGTCGTACTTGAGTTCCATTGCTGCCTCCGCAAAGGCATTGTCATGCCGTAGGGGTTCCGACCACCTCACCCCAAAACCCCCATCACCACCCAAACAGCCGCGGCAGCTGGCACACCTTCTCCCCCCAACACCGCCCATCGAGCCAAAGCACCCGAAGTTTCCGTCGCCGAGGATGCCAATCCAGACGTCGACGTCGTGGCCGCCGTCGGAGTTCTTGTTGCCGCCGTAGAGCTTGCTGTAGGACTGGTCCCGGGGCAGTACTCAGTGGCGCCAGACTTGATGTAGCCCTTGAACCGGTCGGGCGGCGTCTGGCCTTGGATGCAGGCGTGATACTGGCAGTCGCCCGAGATGGTGTCGAAGAAGGCGGACTGGCAGGTCGGGTCGTTGTCGCAGTATGAGACACACTCTTCGTACTTTTGGAACCGGGGATATGCGGAGGCGGAGCCGGCGAGGGCGAGGGCGGCGAGGAGGAGTGACTTCATTGTGGTTGTGGTTTTATCTGATGACGGTGATGAGGAGAGGTGACGGACAACCGGCATTCATCTTCGAGAAGTTGGCTCCGTTTTGTGTTCTCGAGGTCTCGCCTTGTCGGGCTGAACCACAGTCCCTGGTTCCAAGCAATTTCGCTAAGCCTTTTTGCCTCCCGCTAAGCTTTTCTTCCCGAACGGGGTGAGCGCTAAGCTTTCTCCCTCGCGTTAGCCCCTGAAGCTGAACCATGGTTGCACTCGTTCTCGTCAACACGGTTGGAACGGTTAGCCGAAGGGCCGACAACTCGCTCGAAGCACGGAACTTGTGCAAATTAAAGAAGACCGAGTGACAGCATTCCTTCGCGAAGAGTCGGGAATCTTCGCCTTGACCTGTGTGGTCGATGGCACCCACACAGCCAGCACAAGATGGCTGTCACACAAGGAGTGAAACCTCTGGAGGACGTGAAGATGGGGTATGAGACACCCGAGTCATAGAGACCAAACGGCCACGTAATGATCACAGTACGGCAAATATGGCCTTGCCAAGAATAGCCTCGCGTTCTGAACTAAAACGTCGACACATGATACTGGGCAGTTACGGACGGAGTGGCAGACTTGAAATACGCTCAGCAATTGGACGTAATAGCTGGAGAATGAGGCGTCGGCATCTAGCTGTCGTCTTCACCATCGTCCTCTCCTTCCCCGTCGCTCTCCTCCTCGTCATCTTCGTCCTCTTCCTCGGAATTATCTTCTGCAGAATCTGTTAGCCACACGTCCTGAACTGACAATATTAGGGCTCATACCGTCCATGGCGTCCGGGTCTGGCGCTTTCGGCATTTCGGGCACCATGGCCGCAACCGCCTGCGCGATGGCCTTGTCCAAAGTGACCAGGTTTGTGCAGCACCTCCAGTCTCGGCTGGGAACGCCCGAGGCGGTGTCTGACGTCTTGAACGTCACGTTGCCTTTGAACCCGTCGTACGAGTGCGTGATCTGGCTGAAGTCCAGCACCCGCAGATCCAAGCCACGCAGTCTGCATAGCGCAGACAGACACCGCTCCCAGGGGTTGGTCTTGGTCGTCCTGTCGCGATTCTCGGGGTCAAACAGGGACACCCTGCGGAGGTAGAGCGAAGTCAAGGTGGGCGTGAACTTGGCGACCAGGCCGAGCAGCGTTCCTGGTTTGATCTCGACGCTCCCGAGGTCGAGGCGCTCGAGATGTGAGAGCTGGACCGGGTCCATGTCGAACGGGGCGCTGGGACTCTGGGTGTCTTTGAGAGCCAACCACGAGAACAGTTCTTCCTGCTCTAGCACGCCGGTATTTTCAAAGTTCAGGCGTAGCCAAGTCAGGTTGGTTGCGAGTGACAGGAATTTTTGGAGCATGAAGGGCCTCATCCTTGCATTGTGCGTCAAGGCGAGGGTGAGGTGGAGCGACTTGAGGTTTGCGAGTAGCGACGCCATGGATGCCTCGATGCGCGGCGGGAAATAGAAGGCAGTGTCATGAAGTCCAAATGTCATCCACGACGAGCTCCGGATGAGCACCTCGAGGCTCTTCGGCCGTGCTTGGGCAGCAGCCAGGGCGGCGGTGACGGCGCAGAAGAGCTGACTGGAGTAGGGGTCATGGTCCATCCGCGGCATCGACGTAACTGGAGCGTTTGTGGTCGCCGCCAGCGTGGTGGCGCCCCAGCTTCTCCACTGGGTCCCCCGTCCGTCGCGATTGCGGCTGTGGGCGTTGAAGTCACGGATATCGACAGTTTCGAGGTTGGGGAGCTTGGCGAATGCCTCGGCAAGCATGTCCCGGAGGCCCCCGGTGGCCATCAGGTGCAAGTGGTCTGCATTGGCAAGCTCAAGACGGGCCCTCGCCTCGTTGTTTCGGTCGGCCACCCAGTGGGCCGCGGATGGTCGGTCTGCGGTGATGATGACATGCTTGAGAAAGGTAGACAAAGACGGATGCTGCGAGATGTCGATCAGCGCCTGCAAGCTGTCGCTGGTGACCATAAACTGCTTCTTGCGGAAGAACTCGTGCGAGAAGAAGTTGAAGAGGCTCTGTTCCAGGGCCTTGCAGGTCAGTCGCACGCTCCCGAGGTCCTTTGTCGATATGAAGTACGTGATTCGAATCAGAATCTCCAGCGGGATTTGGACCAACCCGGACCCGAGCTGGGGGTCCACGGCCACGGTTGTGCCAGACATGATTGGAGGTTGCGGTTGATGCAGGCGTCGATGGCTGACGAAGAGGGAAAAGAGGTAAGATTTGAGAGTGCTTTCTTTCTTGGGTTTTAATCATCGATGTGGAAGGTGCATTGTGTTTGTCGTATGGTTCCGCCCGGGGTCTGCTGCCTGCCCACCGAATCAGGGCGCTGCGGGCGTTTAGGCAGAGAGTGGGTCCCAGCAATTCCAGGGCAGACCACGATTCATCAAGCCCTGGGATGAGCCCAACCGCAAAGTCGAGAGAAAAGGGACCAGCTCCAATCCACGGGATTGTACCGAGTGTCTCGGCACTGGGATTCCATGCATTCCGCATTCCGGTAAACACACGCAAGCTGGACATACCCGCTCACAGGCTTCGAGTTTGGGGCTGATAGCGGCCAGCCGCGCAAAGACATCCTCACGACCTCACCCGGCCGATTCAGCATGCGTGCGCGACGGCGGCTGTCTATTGTGTCTTGTTCTTTCGGGCAACGACCTCTTTCGCCACCTTGGCGGCCGCCTCGACAATTAGCTCGTGCTCGTGGGAGTGTATTCTCTCCTCGAGCTGATGGAGGTCCTCGCCTTCCCGGCATTCGATCTCCTTGACCAAGATCGGCTCGCCCCGGTCGACCTTGTCGATGACATAGTGCACCATGATGCCTGTCCTATTGTTCTCGAGCTTGCCGGCCTTGAAGTCGTCGAACGCCCGCTCAATGGCCCCAGCCCCGTCGTATTTCCCTGCCCGTTGGTCAGTCCCGGGCAGTCGAAAAGACAAGCAAAGGGGGTCCGTACCTGGCAGCGCGGGATGGAGGTTGATAATCTTGATGCCCGCGGCATCGATCGGGTCGAGGAAGTGCTTGCCAAAGACGTACATCCAGCCGGCAAGGACCACGAGATCCGGCTTGAAGTCACCCTGCAGCAGCTTCTCCGCCAGCGCCGCGTCATACTTGTCCCTCGCCTCTTGCACCTTCAGCGCATCTTTCTCGCCCTTGGCCTGGAAGCCGTGCGAGATCAGGTTGAAATACTCCCATGGGATGCCGGCAAGATCTGCTCGTGTGGTTGCATACGCCTTCCCCCGGTTCACTATGAGACGGATGATTTTGGAGTCAGGGATCCGGCCGGCGGCAACGGCATCGATGAGGGCCTGGAAGTTCGAGCCATTCCCGCTGGCCATGACCACGATGCGACAAGGGTCCGCCATGGTGTGCTGTGTGGGGGTGCGAGGATCGGTGAGACTCGTTGTGGCTGCTTTTGGCTGACTGGCTCGGAAACCGCCGCGGATGTTCCAATGATTCAAGTCAAGGTTGTCGTCTGTCACCCTCAACACCAAGCCGATGATGATTGAATGAATGGTGAGAACCTACCCTGGCTTGGCTCCGTCACAATGCGCCAATTTGCTGCGATGTGAAAATGTTTCACAGTGGGGAAATGGGGACTGGGGTTAGGGTTGACTTGCAGTTTCCGACATCGGCCATTGGTAAGGACAACAACTGCCCTTCTTCTGACGCTGTCTCCTATCTTCCGACAATGCTTCTTTTCACTTGTTGGGCCAGAATACAATGGATTCACCACAACAGAGCGGTGCAGGGGTTCCTTAAAGCCCCTCTGAGCATTGCCTGAGAACCCGAAGGTAAACTGTAGTTTGTGGCCCACGGTAGCATGGTCAGAAAAGAGCAACGACGCCGTCGGGCAAGAAATAGAAAGTTTGAGTTGAAGAAGAGGGTTAATTAGGCGAAGGAGTTAATTAGTGTCGATAGGAACCAACACGGTTTCAACTTCTCTCTTGATGGGTCGAGGTAAGATATGACCTGAACACGTTGAAGCTGAGAAGACTCCGTCCCAAATCCAAGATTGCAATAATAGTTCAATACTACCGAAAGGTTGTTGACGTGAAAATAGAACTCCGTTCCGACTTGTTGCTTTGACAACGGTTTCTCATCAAAGCTAGAAGCCTAGAACTGCCTTGTGTCTGGAGCAGGAGGTTGAAAAGCGAAAGAGCGACACGGCTGGGTTGGCGGGATTCAACCGTCATGATGGGCTGTTAAGGAGTACCTAGAGGCATTCTTCAGCGCTGAGCTGGACCTGACGACCGACGGTGGGCCATCACTTGGCTGGGTCGGTTGAAAGGTCAACTTGAAACATTGAGTGCATTGCGCGACTCGCAAGATGTTTGTCATCAGCTTGAGCCTTGAGGGCGGAGGGAAGAGACCTCGAATCCACGGCGGAAATCAAAATTAAGATTGGACGAGATGATTTTTAGGCAGCCACGCGAAGTTCAAGGTTTCGGAAACCTAAATCGCGGGGCGGGAAGCTTGTCGGGCCCCACCACGGCTGAGCGCTGCACAACACTGATTGGCTTACTGACTCCACTCATCGATTCCACATCCTGGCGATTGGCCAACCCATTCTATTTTTGCTGGAAGAGGGCCATCAGTTTCCCCAAGCAAACCCCCACATGGAACCATCCAATGCACGCGAAATGGCCCAGGGCCGGCGGCCATCGCAGGATCGAACCGTTACACCAGCAGTGGGAACGGCACACACACACTCCCAGCGTTGCATGGCTCGTTTTTTGCGTCACGCGCTTCCTGCGAAGTGCGCTGTCGTGTGAGTCGGAAGCAAGCAAAGAATCGGGAAATCGCTCCTCTCCTCCTAATACAAGCCGAGATGTCCGACGGCAAGGTCTCGCGATGCCTTCTGTGTCGGCGCTCGTGTTCCTGGCTTCCTGCATGGATGGGCTGGGGCTGGGTTGCTGACGATGTCGGGGAGAAATGGATCTCATTCGCTGGATGACCGCCTCAGACCCCTGCAGCCCCCCCTGATCCCTTCAGCTTTTGGGATTTGCCTAGCCATGAGGGGATGGGTTCCCGAGCCAGTGGTCCCCAGGCACTTTTCCTCTTCTTGCCCGTCGCATCGCGCGCCGTGAGAAACCCGCGGGAAAATCCCTTCGTTGCTCCAGCTCCCGTCACGCAACCTGAAGAGCCACCGAGACCGTCTCATCGCCAACTGCGACTCGGCAGAGTACCAGCAAGGCCAGTCCAACAGCGGCCGCCTCTGCCTTCTACGCTACACTCGAACACCCGCGCGGGAGACCGACCGCCATGCGGTCGCAACTGTGGCTCCTGGCCGCCTCGGGCCATGCTGCGTGGGCAGACTGGGCATTCGGGCAGGCCCTTGACCATCCGCGAGGAGAAGCAGCCCTTCTGATGCCCCGGGAAACGAGGGCGTCAACACACGACGGCGCGAATGGCTGGACACCAAGGCCAACCGACGGTCCTTCGATAGAGCTGGCGCGGGGGAGGCTCAAGGCGAAAAGACAGACCGCAAACACTTGTGGATGGTTTGTCGATTTTGAGTGTAAGGCTTTGCGTCCTGTCCCTCGGGAGCTCCGACTAACAACGACCGTCAGCCGAGCCGTTTCTCTGCGCAACCACGGAAAGGTGCGCGACGAACTCCGACAATGTCGTCGGCTGCACATCCTCGGGGGCGACGACGAACCCCTTTTTCACAGTATGCCTCGACTATCAAGCCGTTCAGAACGGAGCGTGCAATAGCCTTGGTCCACAGACGGGTTGCTGGTGAGTCGCCAACCGACATTCGAGCAGAAAGCTTGGGTTTACTGACATCTACCAGCATGACCAAGTCCATCGGCGAGTGTATCACATACCTCTGGCCCGGCCCTACGGTGAAGTCCATGTACGGGTGCTACAGTACGCGAGGCGTATTCTCCATGCAGGACACCCCCGCGATTTCTTCGACCACCCGCGTCACCTCCAGGAGGTCAAGCTCAACCTCCACAACGTCGACCAGCGAGACCAGCACAGAAACCACCGAGACCGGCACAGGTACCACGGCCGTGCCCGGGCAGACAGAAACCGGCGCGCCGCCACCCGCCTCCAGCTCGGGTGGCAGCAACACAGGAGCCATCGTCGGCGGCGTGGTGGGCGGCGTGGCCGGCATAGCCCTGATCGCAGGCGCCATCGCATTCTTCGTGATCCGCTCGCGCAAGAAGAACAACAGCAACGTCGGCGGCGGCACGGCCTACAGCGCCGTCGCGCCGGGCGACCCCGCATTCCCCGGCAGCCCCATGCCGCCCACCGGCTACGCGCCGTCGTCGGCGTCTCCGCAGATGTCCCAGGCCGGCGGCTACTACAACCCCAGCAGCGTCGGCACGGCCCTCCAGCACCCCGAGACCCCCTACCTGGCCAGCACCACGCCGCCGGTTCCCGGCGCGTACGACCCCCGGAACTCGTACTACGACCCCGCCAAGCCGGCGGGGTACGTCCCTTACCCCGGCCCGACGCCGCCCCAGGGGGGGCTATATCCCGGCGCCTACCCGCCGCAGCCGCAGCCGCAGCCAGTGTCCGAGTTGGATACCTCGTCTGCGCCGGCGGGCCATCAGAGCAACCCCGTCGAGATGGCGGTGGACCCGCCCACGCAGAGATAGATACCCCGTGTGTTTTCTGGAGATTGGGCGGCGGCGGGCGGAGTTAGGGGGTTAGACAGGCCTCACGATGGCATGGTGGCATAATGTCTTGTTTTATGTGCTTCGTACTATCTTCTTTCTTGGTTGAGCAAAGCGGTTTCCATTTCATGCATATATACTCTGACTGGGTGGGATACCAACTGAGCTGCTGTATACAATGAGATTTCAGCCCCAAATACGAAGAAGGGATACCTGCTTTTAGCAACACGTTCGAAGCGGTTTAGGGGCATTGCAACCCAATGCAGTTGATTCCCGTTTCTATCTGCGACTACGTAAATACCAAAGCAAGAAAAGACAGGCGCCAGCAACACCGGCTGGTTTCTCTACTTGCTCGATCCAAAATGGCTCCTGCTGCCCCTGATCTTCCAGCTGCCTGAAAGTTCTTCGGCCCCGAACTGAAGAAAACCACACGGCCCATGCAGCTCCCTCCGTTTCACAACGTCAAATCTCGCAATCCTACCCAGTTTCCCGCCAAATTGCAACCACTATCCGTTATGTTTCATCCCGAGGACTCTACCGGTCGCCTGGGGCTCACCCCTCACTTTAAAAAAAACTCCGAAACCACCGCGTGCCGCTGCCCCTCAACACCACCACCACGTTCCCCCATCCACCCCCCACCCGCCTCCCCAAAATCCTTCCCAGCCTAACCTCCAGCACGTCAGAACCCCCTCACCTCCTCAAAAACTCCAAATTCACCGCCGTCATCGCCTCCCCACCCCTCAACACAGCCAGTATATTCCGCATACTCAGCTCCTCAAACCCGATGTGCGTCTCCACGGTGCCGCCCGCGTTGTGGCACGTCAGCATGACCCTGCCCGGGCCAGGTAACTTCGCGTCACCCCCCTCCTGCTCCCCGGGGATAGAAAGCTGCGTCGCCATGCGCACCAGGCGGGGATGCACGCGCGGCTCGGCGGCGTGCACGTCCAGCGCGGCGGCGCCGACGATACCCGCCTCGAGCGCGTCGGCGAGCGCGTCCTCGTCGACGAGCGAGCCGCGCGCGACGTTGACGAAGCGCGCGCCGCGGTGGAACAAGGAGAGGGTCGAGGCCGCGATGAGGGGTTTGCCGTCTGGCGAGGGGGGCGCGCAGAGGACGATGCAGTCCGAGGACTGGAGCAGGCTTTCGAGGGTCGGGTGGAAGGTGGCGTGCAGGGCGGCTTCGAGGGCCGGGGGCTTGCGGATCACGTCGTGGTAGGCGATGCGCATGCCGAAGGCGGGGTTGCCGAGCTTGGCGGCGATTTGCTGGCCGATGTTGCCGAAGCCGATGAGCCCGAGGACGTGGCCGCGGGGGTTGTGGCTGGCTGCGGTTGCGCGGGCGTGGCAGGTCTGGAAGGCTTCGCGCGCGCGGGCGTCGGTGTGGGAGCGGTCGGTGGATAGGGGGGAGGGAGGCGGGAAGGTGGCCGCTGTCATGCACCAGGGGAGGTGTCGGAAGGTGGAGATGATCATGGCAACGGCGAAGTCGGCGACTGCCTCGGCGGCGGCGAGGCCAGAGTTGCAGTAGATGATGCCTTGGGTGTGTCAGCAGAGGTGCGCTTGTGGTAGGTCAGGGGCAGGGAGAATCACCCTTCTCGCCCAACAGCTTGGTATCCGCCCAGTCGAACCCGGCGCCGGCGCTGGCAAAGACCTTCACCGTGTCCGGGAGAAGGTCGATAAGCTCGGCGTCCCACTGGCCCATCTCGCCGCCGGTGCCCCAGAACGGGCGGAAGATGGCGCTAAAGTCGCCCCAGCGTCGCTCCTTCAGGGCCCGTATGAACTCGCTGCGCTCACGCTCGGCAGTGCTGGGGCGGATCACTTCGAACTCGGTGCTGAACTCGGCGTATGTTTCCGGGTTGTACATGATCGGGTCTCCGATATGGAGGACGATGGGCCGCTTCGGGGCGGCGGTTCCCGTGGGCGTCGGCGGAGACATTGTAAACATGGTCGCATTCGGCGTCAGGCTCGGGACCGGCGGCGCGGGCGACATGGAACGCGGCGTTGATGCCGGCACCGGGGTGCTCGGGGGCATCGGTGTATTTGTCGGCTCGGCCATGGCGGTGGAGAGTCGGGCCCGGGGTGGACTCTGGTCGGGTATCGCTAGAGCGGGAGGACGACGTGTTCTTCGGAACTCGCACTCCACAAACCTTTTGCGCGGGGACTCGCAGATTCAGGAGGACGAGCAGTAGATTCGGCGCAGCCGTTCGAAGCGTCGCAAAGTGAGAAACGAGGGATGCGACGGCGGGCAGGGGGGAAGTGTCGCAATGAACGGGCCCCGCTACGTTTGCCGCGATAAGCTGCGAGCGCAGGGACAGTGACAGTGACGTGGAGCGCCAACCCGCCGACCATGCCGATCGCGGCGAGGCGTGTTAAATGGTGGTCCAGCCATCGTGTCCTCGAGCAAAGAGCGGTCACGGAAGCGGAGGGAGAAGTGTTCGGTTCCAACTCGTCGCACAGGACGAGAACTCGGCGAAATGGACCTCTCAGAATTCGTCCGATGATCAGGTGTTGTGTGCGGGGTTTGGAGCAGGTGGAGGAGGGGAGAGGTCCGTTCTTCCCCGCAAAAGGCTGGTGGGGGTCACTGCTGCCAGCTTGCTTCCAGGTCCTGATCCAAGCCACGTTTTTCAACAAACATCATCGACTGGCAATTTGGAGAGTCGAGCGTTGGATTTACCGGATAAGTAATCTACAATTTTCCACACACCTTATTCTTTCAACAAACCCTCCTCCTCTCTCAGCACCTTGGCGCACCACAACGACCCGCCCATGAAAAACACATTCCCGACAAAGTCCAGCCACATCAGGCTGGTGACCATCCCCCGCGCCGGCCCGACACCGAACCAATAATTCCAGCCGATGTAGGGTATCATGGCCAGGCCGAACGCAGTGAAGCTGAAGGCCGTCATCTCAGACGTGCCCAGCACCAGGCCGCATGTCATGGCCTGGGCACCGAAGCACCGCGTGAAGAGGTGGGTGGTGACATTGGCCATGGCGACGTATTTGGGGGTGAAGCCGAGGGCGATGACCGAGTAGGGATGGAGAAGGCACCTGGCCAAGTCAGGTAAGGATACCAAGGGTCGGGATTTTGGGGGTTTACCATGCGCCCAGGCCTGTGTACGCCGTCGCCATGGCGGTCTGCACCCGGCGAACCGTCTCGAGTCTCTGCGGAGTCGTCATGATGTTCGTTGTATTCTGCGTGTGTGTTTCTGTGAAGGAAATGCGTAGATTCCTCAGCGGTGAGTGGGCTTGGATGACGATTTGTACCTCTTCGAGTCACTGACCATGTCAAGCCCTGGCTTGGTCCCGAGTCACCTGTCCCTAAGAATCCCGACGCCCAAACACTCGGCCCCTGGATTACCCGACGCGAGCTCTCTCCTCGTACTAGTACCGCATATCGGTTTCACAACACCAATGCGCTTCCTCGCCGAAATGACTCGAATGGAGTCATTGTGCATCGGCGGACCCGAAAACACTCTACTTTCGGGCAGACCGATCCCAATTATGCTCCCAGGACCACCGGCCCGAAATCATCAAAACCTTCCCCCACAGGCCCATCCCACATGTTACTCCCCCCGATCACCTTCCGGACAGCGAACGAGTACTCCTCTATTGCCGCCATGACCACCCTCACGAGGTTTACATCCGCCTTGATAGCACGCCCCTTTACGCCGTCAGCGGGTTGAGTAGGCACATCCCCAAGACCTGTGTTGAGGATCGGCCGCCCCCAAGCAACCGCCAAAGAACCCGCCACATTCTGCCGCAGTTCCGCCTTGTCCTGATCAGGCTCAGACACCCACGCCGCCAACGAGTCAGCTGCTTGGCCCAACAGCTCCGGACTACACTTCCCAAGCCACTTGGTGTTGATCGTCGGAGCGGCGAACATCTCGTTTGTTGAGGGTGGTGTGATCACGTCCTCTGTCAGCCTCACTGCCCGCGCGATCCTCCCGCAGGTACAGTTCGTCAAATCAGCGCAAGAGCTCCGACACACGCGAAGCATCTCGATCGTCACAGCCTCCGAGTAAGAACCTTTCAACCCCTCCATCCCTTCTTCATCCACGTGCAGACACGAGAGGAGCGGTCCGACAATCCTAGCCCGCCCCTTTGTGGTCTTGCCCTCGCCGTCCGGCCAAGAAGCCGTCTCCAGCTCCGCTTGTAGCGCCAGGGCAGGCCAGAAATCGGGTCTCGGCTCGATCGCCAGGGGAATCTTTGGTATCGCAGTACCGGAAGATGGGCAGTCCCCGCCATCCACTCGCGGCAGCAGGCGAGGCAGGAACAGCCGCCGATGCCCTGGCCTAGTGGGCCGAAGAAGATGCGGGCTTCTTCGGCTGACCAGTCCAAGTCGGGGGCGTGGAGGCCGTTGGAGAGGATCTTGAAGGTGGGCGTGGTGAAAAGCCACATGTTGTTGCCGAGGGAGCAGTCGATTTGGGCGTCGAATTCTGTCCTCGGGCGAGAGAGGAGGGTGGCGACGGCTTCGCGGGAGGCGTTTGAGTTGTTCGAGCTTGGAATACCGGTTGTCGCCGACCTCTTCTTGGCATGGTTTTGCACTGCTACGATGCAGTGTAGGAAGCGGGAGGTCTTGGTTAGGACATTGCCCGTGATCCTCGGCCGGATGTTCTCCCTTCCCAGGCGGTAGTACACCATCCGGCCGAGGACGAGGTGGTGCGAGCCCATGAGCATCTCGCCACATCTTGTGCGGGCGAGAATGGCGGCGTCTGTCGAGGCATGCATGCCACCCATGGCGGCTAGAAGTCGCAAGTCGGCCATAGTCGTCTCGATGGTGGCTCCGTAGACATCGAGCGGGATCATCGTCGCCAGCCTCCATTCCCAGCGGATGTTGGCGTGCCCCCACCAGACGTCCTGGAAGTTGACGAGGAACTGACACCACGCCGCAGATTCCAGGCCAGGCGCGCTCGAGAGGCCCCGAACAGTGCCGGCCTTGTACCGTATGGCCAACCGCCATGCAAAGGTGAGTGGCGTTGTCAGGTCACCCACGACCGAGCGTGCGATGCTCGAAGGTTTGGATGATGGCAAAGATGAGGGCGGCGATGGCTGCTACCAGCGCAGCAACGCCGATGATCACTTCGGGGTCGTCGATGGCCATGTGTGAAGCGTATTTGGGCCGAGGATATGGGAACTGAAGGCCATCAGCGAGAGCATGTTCTGCCTAGCGGTGACATGCTTCCAGTCCACGGTACCAGGGCTGAAAGCGAAACCAGAGCTGAGCTGAGTTGAGTGCCAGCACACAAGGCTCAGCCACTCGGAGCAGCGAAGCTCGCAGAGTACTGTTACTGTACGTGAATACGCAACCAACCATGCATGGGTAAGTGGTACATCGGCCGAAGACTCCTGATTATTGGCTCCAAACTAGTACGAGGCTGGCGGTTAGCGATTGCCAGCATCGTTGCTGAAAGACATCGAGATTACTGGTACGCTATTAGGCCCCCAGCTTGCTTAGCAACAAGGTGTGTTAAGTGATAGTCTATCCACATGTTCATGTACTTGAGAGTCTGGAGTCTGGACTCTGGACCTCAATCAACATAACGTCATGTTAACCACCTCCAGCACAGGATCAAAAAATACGTAGCGTGGACTACTTGCAGAAGCAATTTGATACGAATACATTCCTACCCTGGGACGCCGAATCAGCCAGTACAGCCACCGCAGCGAACCAACAGCCTCGCTCCGCCACCCCCGTCTTCTGTGCATGCAGCCAGTCCGCCAGAATGCATGAGGCAGCCGAGAATGGCAAGGATGGGTGCCGTTTTAAGCGCCCAGTTGTCGACGCAAACCTATCCGAGGGCGCCGGAGGTTCCCCATTTCTCTACGACTACTCGAGCCCTGGACATCCGTTCCAAGCATACAGTGGTCACCATGGCGTCGGGCTCAAGGATTCCACAACGACGGCGGCTGATCAAGAAATATGACATTCACTTTGACGAGCCGGCCGAGTATCCTTTTCAATGCCCAGAAAACTGGCCCGCCACTCGCGGGACGCTCGTCAGGGACGTTCAGACCCTGGGTCAGTCGCAGTACTACCAATATCGAGCGAGTATCAGTTGCGACTCTCTTCATCGCCCCTGGAGAGAGCAAGTGCGGTGCCGCGCGGAACTCGTCGCAATTCTGGCCCAGAGATGCCTAGTGAGCCGCAAAAACGAGCCGGGCTGGCGGTATACGGTGGAGGTCGAGATCATGGCCAGGATGTCCATCGAGGTGGCGTGGTAAGTGTTGATTTCTATCTCCTGTGTACCCCCCCCTCCCCCCCCCATAGCATACAACCCGGGGCTGACGAGTCCGAAGTAAAAAGTGCCGCGGGCGGCTTTGGCGGTCCGAGCAGGAGGTCGACCCGGGGATATGGCAGGGGAGGTTGCGAGGCGACTCAGGCAGCGTCAACAGGAGCGGGAACCATGCGCCTGTGATCCAAGCAAACCCCGGGATGACGGGTAAGTATTGCGTTCTCTACTTCCTCCCCGCTTTCCCAAACTTATTTCCATGACAGGGACGAGTCAGGCATCAATCCCTTGTTCGACTGTCACATTGAGGAGGCCATCGTTTACCCCCCTGGGCTGCAATCCGAGATGTCGAAACGCGACGAAAGGCCAGATAGGATCTATGGGCTGCGGTCAACCAGAAGACTGGAACACATTCTGTCTTCTATCGACAAGAGACCGTCCGCCGGGGGCCAGTGCATCGGCGACAGCATCGCAAGCCATCCGTTTCGCGGCGATGAGGAACCTGCCCACTTCCCGTTCCTCGTACTCGAGGCGAAATCCGAGAAGGGCCCGGATTCCTTTACCGACATGGAACATCAGACCGCCTTTGCCATCAGGGAGCTGCTGGTGCTCCAAGAAAATCTACGTGTCGCGGCTGGCGAAGGCCGTGAGTGGGATGCTGGCCCTCTTGTGTGGTTTCTTTCCTACAAGGGGGAGCAGTGGAAAGTCAGTATTGCCTACATGGAGACGGAGAACGAACGGAAGCACTTTGTAAGCATCATTCCACCGGCGTGATTCGTTTAGGCTTTGAACTAACGGTTGGGTTTCAGCGAGTTGTCCAGCTCTGGCGCGGCGCCGTGAATGTCAGGGATGGCGCGCTCCAGCTGCTATTAATCATCGACTACATCTTCGATTGGGCTCGAGACATGTATCGTGAAGTCATCATTCGGAGCCTGAGGGGGCTTGCCGTTTCCGACTCGGTGAGCTTGGCATACCAAGACAGCGACATCTTTTCTACCGCCGCCAAAGAAAGAGTCAGACTTTGGTCGGTTCCCAATGAGGACTGCGAGACACGGGGCGGGCCTGGGCACGAATCAGCTGCCATCAGAGACGCGCTACGCTCCTTTGACACCAAATCGGGTGTCATTCGCGATATCCGCTACATCCAGACCCAATTTCTCGGTCTCTACGTGACACGGGACAACCTCGATGCCTTTCTCCAGTCGGCAGACACGGAACAAGAATCCAAGGCATTGGCGCTTTCCCTCCTCACCTACTTGCTCGAAGGTTGGAGGGTTAAGGGGGATACCCTGGACGCGCTCGAATTCGACTAGACCGGCAAGGACCGTGGCCGGGACCAGTCGCATCAGGAAGCCACTTTCTTAGTGGTGGCAGCGGTGGCTGCGTACCTCTCCCCCGACTGGGAGCAGACAAGAGAACTCTCTTATCTTGCCGTCGAAGAAGGTGCTCTGGACGACCTCCTGAATCATGCTGGGCGGAGACTTGCTGGCGGCCACGAGCTGTCTGATCTCCCTTTTGTGGACAAGGACGCCTTCAGCGACATTCTTCTGATTCTGCGTCGTCAGTCTGCTGGAAGCAACCTTCTGGCCTGTATTTCTCGGGTCTGTCTCTCGACGGCAATACTATCCACCAAGGACGAAGACGAACACCGACGCGCGCTCTCTGTCATGTCGGTGGAGAGATCAGACGAAGGCGTGAAGTTCCGGTCGGATACTGTTCTCAAAATCGACACGGCCACCAAGAGGGACTTTGTCCGTGCCCTCTACGACCAGCACAAAGTGGGAAGAAACGAACCCTTCTGCCCATTTCTTCGGGGCTCGTCGGTGCTCGACGAGTTGGGAATTTCTGGAGAATCACCGCCGCTTTGTTTGCAAGAGATCGAATCGTCTCGCTGGTTTAAACGGCCGCCTGAACTTCCACGGATGCCGGATCATGGAGTCCTCATCGCTAGCTCCAGCAATCCTGTTACGGGATCCACGGGACCACGTCTCTGCCTCTTCGTCACCGACCCGGCTGGAGTCCGCGTGAATGGCTCGCAATTCCAAGAATTGCTGCAGTCGGTGCCGCCCTGGCACTTCCGTGCCAAACGATACGACAACAGGCGAGGGTGGTCCAACGGGTGGAACGCTGAGCCCGGGGAGACCGTGACAAGCCAAGAGCCAATCTTGCACCGGCTTATGACCTTTGTGGAAGCTCTGAAGACACTAGGGGCTCGTTCGTCGAAAGAGGGGCAGGAAGTCCCGAGCGACCCGGTTGTCGACGAAGCCGGAAAAGCCTGGGCCCCTAAAAAAGCCAACTCGATGTGGGATGTTCTCCTGGCTCCCGGCCTTGAGTTCATGTCCGAAGCGACCCCCACGGGCTCGAAGGCAGCTTTCACTGACCAACTACGCTCCACACCTACCGACAACCCTCGTAATATTCGGCAGGTTAACCGCGAAGACACCCCGAGACCGAGTGTAGAACCACGATCCAAAGGAAAACAGCCCGAGGCCATTCCACAACTGGATTTTGCTCACTACACCCAGCCGGGCAATGGCGGTTCGGCATGGGGCATGGCGATAGATCAGGGCCCCGGCCCATCCCATCCAAGGCCGATACGAAGCGACAGCATAGAAGTACTCTCGGTCAGGCCACTGAAACGGCAATGCTTCAGCGTTGCGCCGCCGGCCAATATGGACTCAGATGCTGTTGAACATCAACCTGAGCCCATAAGCCCTGCCTCTACACGACGTCGGCTGTTATCGATTTTGAAAGAGCCAATGGCAGTCGACAGTGATCTGGGTACTCCCGTTGACGACGAGACGTTTGAGAGAATGCTTGCCAGCGGTCACTTTTCAGATTGATGTAACTTAGTTAAGGGAGTCTACACATTCGGGTCTTGAGAAGAGCGAGGCTGCCAGATGATAAATCAGAATAATTAGAACATTTACATGTATGGTGTGAGCACGAAATAGGTAATACAGCAACGTTAACCAGACCTCCTTCAACGTTTCTCGCAGGACAGACTGTACTCACAATCGTCTGGGAACCCTAGATTGTGAGCTTTTTGGCGCCACAGCCCTTTCCGTTCGAGTGAGCTCCTTAACTTCTATTCCAATTGGGTTTTGAGCTCACCGCGTGGTTGAGTATGCCATCCCGATGGCGGCATAAATGCTGCATGGCTCCTATTCGTTGAAAGCAGCCAACTTGCCAAAACATTTTTTGGCTTGCGTTGGTGCCCAAGGCCGAATCAGGGCTGCCAGTGGTTACACAACACTAGTAGTCCAGGGCGCCTTGCGAGGTTAAAGATGCGAGGGCAACCTCCTCAAAGGCTCCGACGCTTGCCATCTCCTTTCGAAGGCAACCTCCTCACCATGCGTCTTCTCAATACCACCACTCTAAGGCTCGAGTCATTATTTGGCTCATCGATCCCCGAGTACGCCATCCTCTCTCACACATGGTGCGAAGACGAGGTCCTGTTTGACGACATCCGCGACTCGGGCCAACCGCTCCCCGTCCACAAGAAAGGATTCGCGAAGGTCAAGGGCAGCTGTGAACAGGCAATACGGCATGGCTACAGATACATCTGGATTGACACATGCTGTATCGACAAAAGCAGCAGCGCCGAACTCTCAGAAGCCATCAACTCCATGTTCCAGTGGTACCACGACTCCGGCAGGTGCTATGCCTATTTAGCCGACGTTAACACTGCTGGAGAGGCCGGGGCGGTCGAGTTTGAGGCGAGCCGCTGGTTCACCCGTGGCTGGACGTTGCAGGAGCTTATTGCGCCCCAAGATGTTTGTTTTTACGACGCCAACTGGTCTCTGATCGGTAGGAGGCAACCCATCATCGATCAGTTTCGCGACTGCCCCGATCTTGCGGAAAGGATCAGTAAGATGACAGGTATTCCGATCAGGATCCTGCACTGGTATTCGCCCTCAAGACATGAACGGGGTTGGCTGGAATCGATGAATCTCGGGATTGGCACCGGTCCATGGCAAAGACAGCCGACTGAAGAGGAAAAGGCTCAACTGCTATGCGCCCTACGGTCCTTCAGCATCGCGCAAAGAATGTCTTGGGCAGCCCTCCGGCAAACAACCCGGGTCGAAGATAGAGCATACTCGCTCCTCGGGCTCTTCGAGGTGAACATGCCCATGTTGTACGGAGAAGGGCGCCGTGCCTTCTACAGGCTGCAGCAGGAGATCTTGAAAGAGTCAGATGATCATTCGATCCTGGCGTTCGCTCAGTCTGTACCCCCGCGGGGGGATGGGGGGAGCGAGCTCCTCGCGGACTCGCCCGCATGTTTTGCGGGATCGATCATTCAACAGCCCGAAGTGTCTGGGGCTGTCTGGCCAGGTGCGTCCGAAAAGCTATGCGCGACTGAGCTGTCGCCCTTGCCAAAGGCTCTTGAGGTCGGCCTGTGTCTCTGCCCGCTGAACCCGGGGCGCTGGGGGAAGGATGAAGATCGCGATATATATTATCTCGGCATCTTGGACTGTGTGTACGGTGACGATCTTACGAGTCGCCCAGCAATCTTTCTCGAAGCGGTCGACAAGAACAAGCTAACCTTTAGACGGGTCGCCGGAGATACCTTGAAGAAAATAACCCCCTTGGACATGGACCCCCCGGAGCTGCAGAACAAGGGACAGCCCGAACGTAAGTTCCCGCACTTTTCTACCTGCGTCTTGTGATTCAGTTCCCTTGGAATAAGAGTCTATCAAAGTAAGCGAGCACCGAATTAACCGGCCGAGCTGTAGTGCCACAACCAAACCTTGCAAAAGCAACCTTCAAGACCGTCCGGCTGTATTGTCTTCCACCGGAGAAATACAAGGGGAAATTATATAAGCCCCGTGTGTATTTTCCATTTGGACGATCAACAATGGCAGTCAGGATCAAGCTTCAAGATACACGGGGTATCCATCTGTCGCAATGCGCAAAAGGCGCTTATCCCCAGGCCGTGCAAGTCGACAGCGAACGCTCGCAGGTCTACATTCCATCCGAAAAGAACGGCGGAGAATATGACCTTGGTAATATGTCGCCCTTCGGTGTCCTCATCCTCCAGCTTTCCGGTATGGGGACCCTTGTGCTCCTATGGGGCAGCACACGGCGAGGTGACAGTCCGGAAGATGCATGGTTCGCAGTGTCCAGCTGGGCCGAAGCGGCCGAAATTTGCGGGTTGGCCCTGATCCTGGGCCCGGACCTGAGTGAAGCAGCAAGACTGGTATTCGAACAACGGCAGAGTTGGGCGGCTTCGACGGACGTGCGCCGTGATGGAATCGTCGAGGCGGATTTGGGCTCCCAAAGGGTCGGTTGCAACGTGGACACGGTGGACTTTTTTGGGAGGCGCGTTTTGAACATTGATGTGAGGTGTGTCGCGCGACGTGCCCAAAAAATCGGGCGGCTGCCCAGAGGACCGAGAATCCAGAGTTGTACCCTTCCGTGGGAGTAGAATATCATTCCTGGATAAGATACCCGCGGCCGAGGTGGAGATGATCATGGTCTTCCACCTTTGACTGCGAATGCACCTCATCACCTACTACTAGCCTTGGGTCCAGTGCGTGCCTCGGGGGTGGCGGTTGAGGATACAACTCGGGAAAGATTCCCTGTGCACCGTTAACCCACACCAACACGCCTGATGGCCACCATCTCTTCGGAGGTTGCTCCGAAACTGCAACCCGCCTGGTTTGTAAGCGGAACATGTGCCTTACACAAGCTCACCTTCTTGGCCGCCGAATCGGGCGTTTTTTGAGCAAAAGGGGAATACCCTCCGCGCCCACAAAATCAGTTGGTACTCCCCTTGTGTGGAAATCGCGCTCCGTGGGTGCACAACATGCAACGATCATATGCTGCAGTCGTAGGATGTGACACATGTCCCATAGACCCGGCCAGCAACGCGTGGCTCAAGGAGTCTACCGGTATTACATGCATAGCCGTGGCCGCCGGCTATTAACCTTACCTCGAGGGCTCAAAGCCATATATCTTGCATGTTGATCCCTTCCTCTTTCCCTGTCGTTGAGCCTCCTCGAGTTATCACCATCAACTCACGCACAACACAAACCACCTCTTTTCATCGCTCACAATGCGTCCCCACGCCCTCGTCACACTCGCCTTGACCTCCCTCACCACCGCCGCCGCCATCCCCACGTCCTCTCCCCCCAGGTCCCCTCCAAGCTTCACCGGCAAGGGCCAGCTCCGCGCGCTCTGGAACCAGGGCGACCACGCCGACCTGGGCTGCCTGACCGCCACGGGGCTGTGGACGGCCGACGACAGCCTCTGCGGCACCTTCACCGCCGCCAAGCTCGACACCAGCAGCCTGCCGACCTACACGCTGACTTCGGCCGCGGGCCCGTGCCATATTTACGGCGCGCGGTTTGAGTGTGGCCAGGGGTACCAGGGGTACGAGTTCGGGGTGAGTACTGAACTTCCCAACCTTGAAATAAACGGGGGGAGGGTGGCGGCTGATGAAGGGAATCTAAATATTTACAGATCTGGCCGTTTCCCAACTCGATCCCCGGCAAGGACTGTCTGCGGTACGGACAGTACGGGCTGATGGGCAGCTCGGGGCAGGGCGGGCCGCCCGCGTCGGGAGATCCGGCGGTGGACATTCATTTTGTCTCGTACAGTGAGAAGGGCAAGTATGTGTGGTTGACGTGGGCGGCAGTGGAGGAGTGAGGTTAGTGGGATGGGGGCCGGGGGGTGGTGAGACGGTGAGACTGCGCCGTTTTGGTACAGCTTGCAGCGTGCAGGACGAGTCGAGACCCTGGGCCTGCCGGGTACCAGATTTGTCGTGATTCTGTTCAGTTAGTGTCAAGATTTTGTAAGAAGCCAGTAAGCAGCCACAAATTTGCATATCGAAGAATCATGGGAAGTTGGTTGCCCGACAGAGAGCCTTGAGGCAGCCTCGAGTCTTGACACCTTTCCGAGGTGACGCGTCCTTGGGTAAATAACTAAACCAAGTTGGCAACTGCTGGCGAGCGAACTGTGGGGCATGTCTGGAAATTGCAGATGCTTGCACATGACTGCCAGCCGTCTATAAATCCCGGGCCTGGCACCCAAACTTCCTCCTCTTCTCTTTTCTTCTTCATACTTACCTTGGTTGGCTGCAGGGAGATCAAGAAAACCCTGCCGTATGGCGGAGAGCCTGCATTGTACATCGTGCTGCTAGCCGTCATGAATTGTCCTTCGGGGCCGTTCCGGCCGCAGTTTTTGCTGTCAACAGATGTCGCCTGAGTGGCGTCACGGGGAAGAAGCAGTTTCTCGCATCGGTTGCTTGATGCCCATTTTTAGGTTGAAGGAATAGTTTCCAGATTTCGATGGATACGCGTTGGAAGATTCGGCAACTTGGAAGTTTCCCCGACTGCATTTCACTTCACTCGGAATTGCAGCATCGCCCAAGCCCGACGCGACCATCCACCCTGTCTTGTTCCTCCCAAGCAATTAATTTTGCTCCTGGCTTCCTTTAACGTTCGAGCCCGTCACTGGGTGGGTCCTGATGATCCCATGGTCATCCTCGCGCCTTCGCTTTCAAGTTGCTCCGGAAGAGCTGGCGATCATTCCAGACATTCTTGCAGCAGAATTACCCCCGTTCAGACGCGTCACGCCAGAAGGGTGCCCATACATGCCATCGCATCCGATACAGGACCCAGTCGTCTACCACTCAATGAGGAAGAACCCGTGACGGCTTTGACCTGACTTGTCGCCGACCGCCGACCGGTCAGATTGTTTGCCGTGTCCGAGCTGCAAGCAGACATCGGACGCAGAGCAACGCCGCTTAAATCCGATGGTTCAACCTACCATCCAACTGTTAGTATCGCAAGCGAGCCGTGGATTGGGGGCGGTGCTGACGTTGCTTAAATCCATAGCCTCCCCAACACCCCGCCAACCCCTCAACCTTAGCAGCCCATCACCACAACAGACACTCTGATACTATCATCATCCCAGCCCCTCCATAAATCAAGCCACCCTCCTCCAACAACCACCACCATGTCGACCTGCTGCCTCCGCTCCACCCTCTGGGAGGGCACGCCCACAGGCACCGTCACCACGCTCGCCGGCGCGCCCAACCCAGTCTACGTCGCCAACCCCGCCCCCACCTCAACCTCGCGCGCCGCGATCCTCCTCATCCACGACCTCCTCGGCTGGACGTTCCCCAACGCGCGCCTCCTCGCCGACGCCTACGCGCGCGAGGCCGACGCGACCGTCTACCTGCCCGACTTCTTCGGCGGCGAGGTCGTCCCCTTCGAGCCCGTCCTCGCCGGCCGCTTCGACGAGATCGACCTGCCGGCCTGGACCGCGCGCAACAACCGCGAGGTGCGCGAGCCCGAGATTGTCGCTTTCGCGCGGGCGCTGCGCGCGTCCGGGGAGTACGACAAGATCGGGGCGATTGGGTTCTGCTTTGGCGGGTGGGCTGTGTTTCGGCTCGGGGCGCATGAGTTTGCGCAGGAGGGCGGTGGGAAGGGGTTGGTGGATTGTATTTCGGCGGGGCATCCGACGTGGTTGACCGAGAAGGATGTCGAGGAGGTGGCCGTGCCGGCGCAGCTGCTCGCGCCCGAGTTGGATATCACGTTCACGGCGGAGATGAAGCTGTTTACGTTTTCGGCGCTGCAGAAGAAGGGGATTTCGTTTGATTACCAGCACTTGCCGGGGGTCATGCACGGGTGCTTGACGCGGGGGGATGCGACTCATAAGGGGGAGCGGGAGGCCATGGTCCGGGGGAAGGATGCGGCCGTTGCTTGGTTCCGGCAGTGGCTTCATGAGTAGGCGTTGGACAAGTCTTATCTTGTGTGATGATGCTCAGGCGAGCGAGGACCCCTAGAGGAACGGCTGCAGGGAAGAATGACTTTCTTGTTCTGACGATACGAACGGAAATGATTTTGGCAGGGAAAAGAAAACGCAACTCAAAATAAGAAAACTAGACCACACTCCGGTACGCTCCGAATAGCAGCGAAAACAACTGATCCCTAGATATCCCGGCCATTAAACCCAGCGCAGAACACCACAACCATGAAACCGAAATCTTGACCACGGAAAGCTCAGTTTCGGTAACACTCAGCCGGCAGCAGCCCGGCTCCCGTACAAGTTCCCGGCGGCATCCTTGCTGATGGGCTTGTTGCGGTGCGCCTCGATGGTGTCGTCGCCTCCGAGTTCCTTCAAGACCCCCTTGCTGTTCTTCTTGGACTCCTCGCTCGTAGCTAGGTGCTGTCAGTGATAACCTCCCCCAAGCAACTACAGGGTATCGCAGACTCACTCGGGTTGGGAAGGTTGGCCTTGTGGCCCCGGATCTGGCTGGTGATGGTCTCCTTGCCCTCGGTGAGCTCCTTCATGTCGTTCGACATGACCGACTTTGCGCCCGCGGAATCCATGGTGCTGGCGTCTAGATACAGTGGAGTACCTTGATGGTGTCGGTGGAGTGCATGTGTCGATCCGAACGTGTAAGTGTTCCGAGTCAGATTTGCTTCAAGCTGGTTGGGGGCTTGATGCGACGTGATGAACATGCAACAAACGACCCAATGCATTGGAGCAGCTCAGCGTTAAAGTCCGATTCATCGCTTTCAGCTGTCATGACGTCTTTGGTCCTTGTTCTTGTATTCGACGATTGCTGTTGTCCCGCGAAGGAGCCGATGTCGTCATTGCACATCTGGCCAGGTTTGCACAATGAGAACTCATAGGGTGGTTCCCGGAAAACTGATTCTATCGCTTTCAGGGAGCTTGGCTCAGTTGGAAGAGCGCAGGTCTCATACAACCGTATGATTCGGTGTCAAATCGAAACAATCCTGAGGTCGTGAGTTCGAGCCTCACAGTTCCCATTCCTTTTGCCGCCAGAGCATCCACTTTTACTGATTGGGATGGATGGTGTTTGTTACGATGCTCGCTGGCCATCCACCCACCTTTTTGCTGGTTTCATTCATTCAGATCAATAAGCAAGCGTCAACGTAGTACAGAAAGAAGCGGACGAAACCGGAACTCGAATGAGACGAGGGCCTGGCCAAGCCAAGCAAGGACTCACATCCTGCCGGCAGGATCACTGAACATCAACCAGTTAGATGGATATCTGGCGTATGTATTAAGATGAAAACAATCAGAATTAAAGCAAAGTACGTCATATCCAAGCAAAGCACCGCTTTCCGGGTCCAAATCCCATTACCACCAACCCTCAGGCAGTCTTCTCCGGAATATGCCCCTTGATACTGTGACTCGGGCTTCCCGACATGCCCGTCATGGCACCGTCAATGTGGCGAGTAATCTCGACGTAGTCGTAGGCAAACTCGCCGAGCTCGCCGTCGTCGAGGCCAATCTCCTCCTCCTCGGCACTCACGCGCAGCGACAGGCCCGGGACGAAGTTCATAAGAAACAAAATGACACAGGTCATGACGAACGAGTACGAGAAGCCGGCGACGCTGTCGGCGAGCTGGTAGCCGAGCTGGACGTAGTTCTGGTTGACCCAGCCGCCGGGGATCTTGGTGAAGCCGTCGAGGTGGGCGATGTAGTCGCTGGGACGGTCAGCTTGGGGTTTGATGAACGGAGATGTTGACTTCAACTTACGCAGCAAACAGGCCCGTCAGCAGGTTGCCAACGATACCGCCCACGCCGTGCTCGGCAAAAATGTCGAGCGCGTCGTCGACACCCAACACAAACTTGAGCTTGGTGGCAAAGTTGCACACAACACCGCCGACAACACCGAAAACGACGGCCGACCACGGCGGGACGTAGCCCGCGGCGGGCGTGATGGCGACCAGACCCGAAATGACACCGCTGCAGAACCCGACCGTGCTCCACTTCCTCTCCAACCGGTAGTCGAGCAGACACCACGTGAAGCCGCCGACGCACGCGGCAATGTGCGTGACGACGCAGGCCATAACGGCGCGCGTGTTGGCGGCCAGGGCGCTGCCGCCGTTGAAGCCGAACCAGCCGACCCAGAGGAAGACGGTTCCCAGCACGACGTGCGTGACGTTGTGCGGGCGGTACGGCAGGCCGTTGACCTTGGTGTATCCCGTGCGCTTGCCGAGCATGAGCGAGTAGGCGAGGGCGGCGGCGCCCGAGCTGATGTGCACGGGGGTGCCGCCCGCGAAGTCGAGGCCGCCCATCTTGAAGGACCAGCCGTTGGCGTTCCAGGTCCAGTAGGCGATCGGGTCGTAGACGATGGTGGCCCAGATGAAGATGAAGACGACGCACGGGAGCATGCGGCCGCGGTCGGCGGCGGCGCCGATGGCGAGGGCGGGGCTGCGGGGAGGTTAATATCTCATGTTTCAATGCCGGGTTGGAGGGGGCACGGACGTGATGGCGGCAAACATGCCCTGGTACAGGCAGAAGAGGATGTCGGGGAGCTTGGTGCTGCCGACGCTGGGCTGGCCGAGGACCTTCATCAGGCCAAAGTTGCTGAGGTCGCCGATGTAGGCGCTGCCGGTGTGGGAGAAGGTGAGCGAGTAGCCCCAGAAGAACCACTGGAAGCCGACGATGGCTATGGATATCAGGGACAGCCAGATCAGGGCCAGCGCTGACTTGCGGCGTGCCAAGCCGCTGTAGAAGAAGCCGACGCCCGGGACCATGAGCAGCACGAGGGCTGAGGATGTTATGATCCAGGCGAAGTCACCGGCCTGTGGGCAATGTTAGTGACAGGGAGAACGGGCCGGTCTACTGTTTGACCTTACCGAGTAGTAGATGTTGAGGTCTTCGGTCACGGAATCACCGCCGCTGTCGGCAACGCCTGTGACGCCGCCATACTCGGTCAGGGGCCCGGCGGACATGGCGAGAGCGGAGAAGTGTCCCAGGGACGCTCAGGTCAACAAATGGACTCTGCTGGTGCTTGGGTAGGCCTCGGAATAATCGAGAGCGGTTCATGTAGTTACACTGAGGAGTGGTTCGTCCCAACCTGCGAGGGGCCAGCCGCGTCAAATAAGCCGGCAGCTCCCATGGCCGGGAGCTCAGCTTGCTCCGGGGAGCTACCCTCGTCGGCCATGCTGCAGACTGATAAGACCATCGACTATTATCAGCCCATTGATTCCGTTCCGGGAGTTCTTTCTTGGCCGGCAGCCAACTTCAACAGGTTGGGTGGGGCCGCTGATAAGGTGCCCGGTTGTGGTTGTGGAAGCGCTGAAGGATTGGTGGGGGTCAAGAACATGCCGGTTCAGCCCGATTTGGCAGGGAAGTTTCCCTAGCTCCCGCTCGAAATCCGAAAATCGGTCGCTTCGTTGATGCGAATAGTCCCGGTGGGCGCGAATGCCGCGGCTGGGATTTCTCGAGTGTTGCGCCATCACCTAAATGATCCTGTCATGCCCGATCTTGGAGGTTGCATAATGGAGAAAATGGAAGTTCTGAAGCGCGAAGGGGATTGGGGGTTTGTAAGTGGGCCCAGTTCTTCTGGCCAATCATTTGAAAGGTTTGACCCCTCAGCGCTGATAAGAAGCCGAAGCCGTCCGAGTCCTTTCTGTTCAGTTTGCTTAGGTACCTTAGATGTGCTGGGAACTTTGGAGCTTTTATATCTTTCCAGGAAATGCTCAGGCTCCATCTGTCCCAACTCCCCGGATCCGGGCCGGGACAATTTATCTCGCAGCAACCCGCATCATTGCATGGACGGCCAAGATTCGATCCTCGCAAGACCGTCAGATCAAATTCTTCAAATTCCTAGATCAAAAGCCTGTTTGGTTCTCAACACGGGACACCGGTATAGGTATGCTCTGCGTGCCGAGCAACCGACTCAGCCCCTTTGCTTCGCTCTCGTTATCAGTGGGCGCAAGGTTCAAAGAACACAGAACACTCGTCACCGCGTTATCTCTTGGCACGCGCCTTCATCCTGGCATCGGCTTTGGCTCTGCCGTCCCGGGCGAGCTATGAGCGCGGGTGAAGGCTGGCCACGTGGAGACTCGCTTCTCCCGGCGCGCTCCCATGGAGCCTTCGACTGCTCCGCCATAAACAGCCGCCGGTCAATGTCCGGCCTTCGGTCCAGCCTGGCTTTATCAAATCTGGAATGGGCCGGGGTCCGTCTTGGCAAATGCTTGTTTTCCACAGACCCACCAGCGTCGTTCCACTACAAGAATGACATCAACCTTGTTTTGTCGAGTGACTCGTGCGCGGCTTTTTGATCTCCTTCAGGTGGCTAGGAGAACAACACCGTCGATATCTTGACAAGTGCGAGTTGGTAGGGAGGAGATAGGAGTGGTGTCAAAGAACCAAGTCGGAGCAGCGTGGTGATGAGCTCCACTTGCCCAATCTGGCAACACACACAACCAGAGCGGTTGCGAGGGATGGCGGATTTGGCCGTGACGACAAGCTGCATAGCAGCCGCATCTCTGGAAATTCGGAGCCTGGTTTCATGATGTTCTAGCAAAGCTGCAAAAATAACTCGGTGTAGTATCACTGATATTTCCGGAGCATGGTAGACATGCTGCTTTCCAATTACTACATGTACGTAATCATTCAAGATTGAGCCCAGGTCGCCAAGGTAAAGAGTTCACAGCTTTTCAGTTTAATTATCCGCCAAAGGACGAGAGAAATGGTTAGTCTGCCATATCGACGATCTGCTTCTTTAATGAGAGTATTGTAATGTCTTACCGCTTGAGGCGCATGCCTCGCCAGCCTCCCTAACTCCTAGGATGCAGCCAAAATCAAAGGAAAATAAAAAGACACATGTTGGATTATCATAACTAATTAGTTCCCATTCAACAATGAGAGCCTGAGTTCCGTGACAATGAATGACAGGGAATGTTTCGGCACAACTACATACCGTTTCATGAAGGTTGACGCATATCAAAATCTAGAAACCGTCTGATAAAGTTGAGCATGGACGTCTTCTTACATTGCGTGCAGTTGTAACAATTGCAATGTTGGCTGTCGTGTTGTTAATTAGGCCAGCCAAACGTTGCTGTGCCTCCCCCGCTGCTGGCAATTGAACCAAATAAACCAAACAATGTGAATCAAAGCTGGGTTGTCTTGGATTTCCATTCGGTCACCGACCAGCAACAAACGGGGATCGACCCTCCAAGGCTCCAAGCCACAGCTGCCACAGCTGCCACAGCTGCCACAGATGCCACAGCAGCGCGCAAACGGCGCTTTCCACCGAACACTAGCAGCCACATGCACAACCCCTCGCCAGGCTGACAGGCTGCCACGCTGCAGGCAAGCTCCGCACGCCTCTTTCCTCTTTCCTAGTCGAGCCCCTTGCTGGTCCAGGCATGGACCCTCATGACTTGCCGTGAGTCGTGACCTCCCGGAGCCTCACCAGCCCGACCGCAACCCCAACACCGCACGCTGCACACGCGAATCTGCTTCCTAACCAAGGCTCGACCGACGCTGCGCTCGTGCAAACTCATTCACCTCCAACTATCCCTGATGGATTTACCCGGATCTGGGCGATTTCCACACAACCTGTCGTATTATTCTTACATGTTGGGTCTTTGGGCGTCATCGGCAGATCATCGACTGCGAGTCCCGCATTCCACCTCCTGAGCCCTGGCTGCATCGGCCTCCGCCCTGGTTGACAGCACTTTGTCGCCCAACAGTTCGGCCCTAAATGAGACAGAGTCTTTGGAGTCTTGGACCTGACCCCCTGATTGCGACCCGGCCAAGACACCGAGAGCTCCGAACGGCTCTTGCACGTTGGTGGGCAGACATCCTTGCACCCTGAAGCCGCGCGAAGGAAAGGGGCTCACAAAGGTCCTTGCTTAGGCTTCTTTGCTCTCGCTGCACCAGCCACGCCGGCATCTCCGCTCGGGGCTTGTCCCGGACCTTGACGCACCGGCTCGGGCGCGGCACAGCACTCTGGTGCATCGCCCGGCCTCGCCTCGAGGCCGATATCTCTCTCTCCCCACAATGCCCTCTTTGCGAAGAAAACTTCAAAACACAACCCAAAAGTGGCGCGACATGTTGAAGCGCCGCTTCCACCACGAGGGCGACGAACCCCAGGACCCTCAAGTGTCTAATAAGCAGCAGCGCACCATGACGCCCACGCCTGCAGGTATGGAGCTTCGCAGCCTGCAGACTACGCAGCCCATGACTGATCTTGCTTCAGGCTCGGGAGGGGCCAAGCACGGCCCGACTTCATCTGCTGTCACACTTCCGCCTTATTGGACTCCTTCCCCATTCCCAAACCCCGGCAACACCGCGAGCGCTTCATCGCCGTCGGCACCCGCGCCCACGTGGAAGCACCAGTTGTGCGGTGTCGATAAAGCATCCAAGTCGGACGAATACCACGGATCAGTAGGCTCAGCAGCCAATCCTATCGGTGCGTGATATTCCCTCCTCGAGACCCGCCATCAGATTCATCACCCTTCCCATCCTTTTCGGCCAGCTGAGAGATGTGGTGACCATGGAGCCGGCAGTGCTAATTCTGTCATCAACGCCAGATCTTACAGGGCCGTTCCCCAAAGGCTCGGGCTCTTGCCCGGAAGATCCAATCGACTTGTCGACAGAGGACGCGCGCGACACGCCAATGCCGCCGAACCCAGCGACCCCGGAATTCAAGCCTCAGTTCCCCGACGCGATGGATATCGACGACGAGCAAACGGCACAGGTTGAAAGCGACCGGCTGATGGCCGAGCTTTTGCAAAACGAGTTTCATCGCGAGCTCGAAGGCTTCCCGGAATGGGAGCAGCCTTTCGAGTTCAAAGGCGATGCCGACTCCCTTGCCGAGTTCCGAAAGCGCCTGCAAGCCACGCGGTGCGTCGGGTGCAAGACGCTCATCAAGATGGACGCCACCGAGGTCACCCGACGGACCGGGAGGATGTTGAAAGAATCACGTACGTTCCATGTAGACAGTCTCCCAGCGCGGCCGACAGGAACTGACCGACGCAGGATATCTACACCCGTTCTTCCTCTGTGCCAAGTGCAAGGGGTGGTCTTGCATAGAGTGCGGCCAGTACCACGCAAGCGATTGGGTGCCCGTGTTGAAGAATGTGGCTTCGGCAAAGGACTTCAAATCCGCCTGGTGCTGCGACCATGGGCGCATGTTCCTCGTCTTCTCGCTCCTCTGCGGTCTCGAGCCAAGTCCCTCAGCAACCCCATCGTCGCCAAAGAAAAGGGCCAAGTCACGGAAAGGGGAATCGTCGTCAGGCACTGCACAACCGGAACAATCCGGGGCAAAGAGCAGAAGCAAATATCTGCAGCCGCATCTTTCCAAGGGCACGGGATACGGGGACGAACTTTTGGACGCCGCGAGAAATACTGGCCAGTCCCAAGCTTGGCGGGCCGTTGACGACGATACAGACGACTTGAGGCTCCGTTTCGAGGCCCTCTCGATGATCTTGCCCTCCGGTATCAAGGGAACTACCCCCTTCGACTGTTCGCCCAACCCCACCGTCTCGGAAATGATTCGGAGAAGCCCAATGCTGCAGCACGCCTCGGAGTTGCTCAGACATGCTTCCATCGAGGAGATCAACGAGCGGTGCGGCCCCATCGTCACAGTGCTCGACTTCTTGGAGACGGTCGCCAGCCATTTCAGCACCTGTCCGCTTCTGCTTCGCGAGAGGACGCTGTTCCCGCCGACAGAACAGCTTGCCCACGTGGTTCTTAAGGGCACCAAGCATCAGGGCTCTGCGGGGACCGCTGCATACGAGACCGCCCAGCCGCTGGCCGCCATTGTCGAGCTTCTGGCGGTCCCTTGTCGCAGATTTGTCGAGACATCCCGCCGACTCAGCAACATGAATGTGGATGAGGGGGAAGGAGACCTACTCGCGGTCGTGGAGAGAATTTGTGGCATCGCCGACGGGCTCGGGGCCCTCCGTGCACAACTTCCGCGTAAGGAGCCCCAGGACGCGTGCGAACCCTCTTCTTCCTCGTCTTCTCGCCCGACCGCCAACGTCACCACCCGTGGGATGCGCGCGACTGCCGACAAAACAGCTGAAGACACGGCGACTCAAGAGGTTGCCAAGAGGGTGTCGGATTGGCACCGTGCAAACTGCGTCAAGGAGGTTCCGGACGACGTGATACTGAACAGTTCCAGCTATGCGGGGGAAGCCCGAAAAGCGGATAACTCGAAGCCCGCGCCAGGCCGGATGCGAAAGCTCCTCGCTCAGGTTTCCTCGTTGAGCACCGATCTGCCCGATGGAATCTACGTTCGGCACGGCGAAAGCCGCGTGGACGTGCTCAAGATCTTGATCGTTGGCCCCGCCGACACCCCTTACGAGCACGGCCTCTTCGAGTTCGATATGTTTGTTGGTAGCGAGTTCCCGAAATTCCCTCCCAAGATGTATTTTCGGACAACGGGAGGCGGACGTGCTCGCTTCAACCCCAACCTGTACGTTAACGGGAAAGGTATGTTTCATCCGTCCATTTTCCTCGAAACTGCGGGCAAGTTGCACTGACACCCAAGACAGTCTGCTTCTCATTGCTGGGAACGTGGCAGGGCCAGCCCTGGGAACCGGATCGCTCGACAATCCTGCAGCTCTTGGTTTCGATACAGGGTATGCCGCCCCGTAGGACGCTCAATGGTTGTCTAGGACAAGTGCTGACCTGTTTGTCTAGCCATGATCTTCAACGACCAACCCTACTACAACGAGCCGGGCTACGAGTTGCGTGATAACCCCACCAGCTCCCAGCACTACAACAGGATCATCGAGCAACTGACCATCCGATACGCCATGCTCCCCTGGTTGACCGAGCGGCTCGCGGGCGGGGCCGAGTCCGACAAAACAAGCCGCACATCGTCTGCTAAGACGCAGATTTCACAGCTGTCGATCCAAGAAGCGACTGGAGCGACTCCTGACCCGGACCCTATGGCAACACTTAACTATCCGACCAAGTTGACCCCGGCACATCTGGCCACGGCAGCGAAACACCATCTCCTACCCGGGACCTGGGGGATGGTTCCAGGCCACCAGGGCACCTGGACGACCTCACATGCCTATTCGAGCGACCTGCTCCCAATCAAAGCGCAACCTGGCAGTTCGGCTTCCCATGCTCATCCCAGCAATGTGGTACCAACTCAGGGGCCGCCTGCGTCCTTGGCCTGTTCCCATGCCCACCCGGCCAACACGACGGGAACCGAAACTCAGCCAAGTCAGCTGTCGCCTTTTGGCGAACACGTTGACTCAGCTGCTGTGTCGAAGACGACTGAGATGGAGCAGAGCAAAGCGGCTTTTGCCTCGATAAAGGCCCAGGCGGATGCTAACATAAAAGCTAAGCTCACTGCGCTGGCGTCCCCTGGCTTTCCGAGCAACTCGATGTCAGAGTTTATGCAAGAGAGTTTGTCGGTTTTCCACCCCTATGATGGCAAGGTTCCGCAAGCCCCTCGCATTCCAGCCGGGGAGGATGACCCTGTCTTCGGCGACGTCATCCGCAACCATTTCAAGGTCAAGGCCAGGATCATCATGGCGACAGTGCAAAAGTGGGAAAAGCAGGCCGGGCAAGCGAACGAGGTGTCCTTGGCGGCGGTAGCCCATCAACTCGAGCTGTTGATGAGCCGGCACGGGTTCACAAACTAGAAGACTGATCCCGATATGTGGCCCCGAGTTGTTCCACGCCTTCGGCTCTTGCACGAAGCCTTCGCATCGCGTTCCGCGCCCAAGTCTCTGTCGCCCGCCCAAGCGCAGGGTAGCAGCGCGACTGGCCCGCAAGAGCTCACGGCGTTACAGCGGTACCAGATCGCCCAGGAAGCCCTCCAGGCAAAAACCGCCCAGAAGAAAGCCGCCCAGGGACAGTCGGCGTCCGGGCTGTCCAACTTAAACCCGCACTATTGGATGGGTATCATACTTCCGACAGCGTCGCAGCCCAACGTCCCTCCCGCGGCCGGGGTTCAGGAGTACCAGAACCCGCTCGCGCAGCACTTTCAGTATCACCAGCAGCCCCTACTTCTTCAAAATCCTCAAACCCTCCCCCAGACTCAACACCTTGAACAGGCTCAACAGTCTCAACCGCCTGAACTGCCTCTGCCGCCCGAGTTTGGGCCTGTGTTCCCTGCTGACCAGCAATGGCCGTGGTGAGTAAGGAAGCTTAGGTGATGGAAGGCTGAGGTCACTTGGCCTTGAGTTCTTCACTTCTTCGTCTCTGGGTTTCCCTCTCTTCTGGTTCATCTCTTCTCTGGGCCCTTTCCCTGGGCCGCTCGTCGGAAGGAAGGGGGTGGTCTTAGCAGCGTATGCATCGGTTTTATGTATCAGTACTTTCGGGTATCTTTTCTTTTCTTTTCTTTTCTTTCGGCGTTTGGCACCAGGTTTCCGCCTTCTCGCGTCTGTCGCCGTGGGCTCTTGTCGGCCAGGTTCGGTTTTGACCCGCTCATGCGGTCGAAAGCGAGGGGATCACACTTACGGGGGAAGCCGGTTGGGTTGTTGCTTGGCATGGATGGTTCTTCAGCGGAGTTTGGGAGGGAGGGATGGTTTACGGGAATCGGATTTCGTGCGGAACGAAAGTAATGGTGCTCAAGGATAGCGCAACACGGAGTATATCGGTAGTTCGCTAGATGGAATTCTTGCGTAGCTGAATGGCGCACGATAAGCGGTGATTACTAGAGGTCGAGGATGGTGGTTGGTGAACAGAGAGTGTCCCTGGACGGTGGCTGGCTGACAGGTGCCGGACTTGCTCATTCTGGACCCTCAAAGTAATGGAAGATGTGATGATAACATGTGGAAGGATGATCTGAGAGCACAACTTCATTCCTCTACTCCAACCCTTTTTGTGTACCTGAGGAATCTATGACCCCTCCCCCCCCCCACCATCCGGCTTCCCGAACCGTTTTCCACCAACGCCATGCCACACGCCGTCAAGATGCATCCCAACCCATCGAACCCATCGAAACGCCCCAGCCAACCCCTAAATTGCAACCCCTCATATGACTCCGAGTACGCCCCCGGGTAAGGTTAAAAAAAATAAAATAAGAAAAAAGATCACAAAGGCCCCCCAAACGGATCATCCAACCCCTTCCCATTCACGCCCACCACCTTCCTCCTCTTGTTATTATCCCTTGGCGGCAGCGGATCCCCAAACACAGCCCCATCGCTATCGACCGCACCGTTGCCGCCCCCGCCACCGCGATCGTCTGGATCGCCGTCCTCGGAATCAGCCCTCTTGGCGGCCTGCTCGCGCCGCGCGCGCTGAAGCTCAACGAGGTTCCACCGCTCTGGGTCGCGGCACTTGTTGAGTTTCTTGCGGAGGGGGGTTATCTGCGCTTTTATTACTGCTTTCTGTATGCGCAAGGCCAGTGTCAGCTTCTGTCTGGGTTACTTGGGTAGGGGTAAGTACATTTGTCCAGTGCTCCCTCCGCTCGGGCAGCTCGCGCGCGAGAAGGTCGCGGCACGCCTCGATTGTGCCGAGGACTCTGTCGCGGGCGTGGGAGCCGATTATCTCGGCTGCGTCTTCGCCGCCGCTGCGGGGGGCCGGTTTGTTGTTGCCGTCGGGCCCGGACGCGGCGGGCGTGTCGGCACCGGAGTCGTTGTTGGGCGGGGCGACGTGGTGGAAGGTTTGTGTTATGAGGCGCTCTGCCAGGCCGCGGTCCGCGAGGGACAGGGCGGCGAGCATGATTTGGCTTGGGGTGTAGTGGAAGTAGGCGTCGGTTATGAGCGGGCTGAAGCGCAGGATCTCGCGGGCGCGGTTTTCGGCGGCGCCGAGGCGGGCGTGCTGTGCGGAGGAGAGGAGTTAGTGGATGGGTTTGGAGGGGGTTGTGGGAGATGGGCGTACGTCAATGTCGGGGAGGACGGCGAGCTCCATCAGCGCACCGCGAAGGGCGCGGAAGGGGTGCTTCACATCGATGGCGAAGCGGAGGCCCTGGCAGAGCAGAAATTCGCCGGCGAGGATTTGCTCCGGGTTATCTCTGCCGAATGTCTTGACAAAACTGGACGGAGGAGACACGGTGATTAGCCGTGTGCCGAAGCTTCGTTCCAACGGCAGGGCTCACTCTGTAATGCTCACGAACGACCCCTCGGCCTTGCACCCAAAGAACAGCGCGACGATCAGCATCTCCTGCGGCGGATATGTCATGATGCTGTTTGTAACGTAGAACCGCCTGAAGAAGGCCGCCGCGGTCGCTTTGATGTCGTCTGACATCTCGGCGTGGTCGCCCGCTCGTAGCAGCTCTGATGTAAAGAAGGTCACTAGTTGGGCTTCCTCGGGCGCCGTGAGAAACTCGGGGAGCGCAGGGGTGGACGTCCCATCGGGGTCCGGGGTGTTCGCGCTCGATGTCGGCGCCGAGGCGGTGTTGGCGAGGGCGGGGAGGGAGGCGAGGCGTTCTGCGATCCGGCTTCGAGCGGCCGCGTTTGTCTTTTCTCGCATCGCGGACAGTTGGGTGGGCGAGATGGACCACAGCTGGAACTGCGACGTCTGCCGGTACCGCGCATCTTCGGTAGCCATGGCGGCGGCTCGATTCTCGCGGGCTGCTCGTCAGGCGAGTTCGGGGTCCGAGTTTGTTTGGTGAAGGGTGCGATCGAGCTGGCGGAGCTCAAGTTCAGCGGCGCTGGTTTCGAGCAATCGCGGGGTTTGTAGGAGTAGTGAGGGTGGCCAAAACCACGGGTTGGACAGTGGCAAGAACGCAAGGACGGTGTCAGAGGGGCAGGTTGCTGCGTTGTCGCGGGCTTGGCTTGGAGTTTGGCATGGGAAAGTTGCGCCGCTGCTTTGGATCACAGGCCAGCGGAATTGAGGTGGACCCCACAGCGCGGTGCTGTAGGTTTAGCGCCTCTTGGCGGCAGGGATCTGCAGCTGGCGCGCCATACAACTTTTCGAAATTCCGTGAAATTCCAATTCCAACCACCTCACGGGTTATTCTGGGCACCATATTCGTCACCATATTCGTAGAGGTATTCGAGCAAACGCTGCAACCATACAATTCATCATGACCTATGCCTTGTGGTTTGCACGATCCACTGTATCTACCATCTCCATGTCCGCAAAGACCAAAGCCGCCTCTTCAACCCCGGGGCCACGCGGAGCCAGCCCACGAAAGCAAAACACCAATGGAACACCAAACGCCTCCCGAACCAAACCAGCCATGCCGATACCCCTGACATATCATCCCCTCATAGCCTCGTCATTGCCGCGGACTGACTGACCTGACCTTCCCCCCCTCAGTACCCCATCTCCCGTCTAGCCGGCACCGGCGGAGGCGGCTTCTTGGCCCTGCTCGGCGGCGGCGGCGGCGGCGCCTTCTTGACACTACCACCACCGCCCACAAACACCGCGTTGTTGTTGCTCGGGGTCCGGCTCAGGCTCGCGACGCTGGTGGCCGCCGAGCTGGTGGTGCTCCGGTTGCCCCAGTCCGGGCTGCCCGTGTCGCTGGCCGTGTCGTCGTAGTCGCGGTCGGCGAAGACGTCGACGTCACGCTCACGCTCACGCGGCAATGGCGGCGGCGCCGTGACGATCCTGCTGACGGGGCGCAGCTGGCCGCGGAGGGCGCCCACGTTTGTCGCGATGCTGTTGGTGGGGATGGGGGGGCTGGTGCCCGAGATGGACCCCATGCGGCTGCGCTCGCGGTCGAGGGTCGCGCCGCCTTGGAAGCTGGCGCTGGTGCTTGCTTTGCTGCTGCTGCCGCCGATGGTGGGGCGGCCCACGGGCCCGTCAGCTTGCTGGGTGAGGGACTGCATGCGCGAGTTGGCCGGGCGGATGGGCATGCGGACTGGGGGCGCGCTGGACTCGGCGGCTTCGAAGGTGTTTGTGCGCGACAGGCGTTCCGTGTAGCTGTGGGTGGTGTTGGAGCGGCTGCGGACGGTCGGGCGCCGCTCGACGGGGCTGTAGCTGGGGGAAGGAGTGCCGGGCCAGTTTTGGCGGACGCGACGGAGCTCCTCGGCGCACCGCTCGTGGTACTCGAGCTCGGCGTCCAGGAACTGCGTCAGGTCCCGGGCGCTCTCGGCCTCGGCGTCTTGGATGTCTTGCATGCGGCGCAGGACATCCTCGGACGACTCCTCGTACTTGGCTTTTGCGGCGCGGAGCTCCTCTTCGAGGCGGAAATCGTCGCGCTTGGCTTTGTGGAGCCTGCTGATGCTGGCGTCGTAGTTCAGACGGCGGTTCTCGAGCTTCTTGCGGGAGGCCTAGCCGTGTTGTTAGCGTGCTGTTGAGGTCTGAAGGGTTCGGAGCTGGACTAACCTGGTACTCCCTCATCATGGCCAAATTCCTCTCGAGGGACTCCAGCCATGAGGCGGTGGCCTCGCCGACAAAGGCCTCCTGGATGGCCGATACCCTCTCGTTGGCACGGCCCATCGTTATCAGGCAGTTGCCAAACTCGGAGTCCGGCTGGAACTCCTCGCCGTGGCCGGCCATGGTGCGTCCCAGGTATCCCACCGGGAGCGCCTTCTCCCTGTCCTCCGCAGGCTCAAGGTGCCGGCCCATCCACTTGACGTACTGGTTCATCGACCTCTGGAGGCGCTCCATGCCTAGGACGCTGTCAGCAGGACGTCCTGGCGCCTTGTGTTACAGGTGGGACAGGCAACTTACCCTCGAACCGCAGGGCCATCTCGGTCTCGAGCATCTTGAAGTCATCAGACATGTTGGTCTTGGCTTCGCCGCCCATCTTCTCACCGGCCCATTGGAAGGCGCGGTCGAACTTTTTGGTGATATTCATGGTTGCTAGGTGTTTTCGGGGAGGTAAACGACAGTGTTGGTGGGAGAGAAGCAGGCGGACTCGAGGTCTCGGGTGGAAGATGGCAGTGGCGTCTTCTTTTGGTTCCGTGCGGGAACTGCCAACACACAGTTGGCTCACCAGCCTCTCGAATTTGGCGTGGTGGTTGGTGGCGGCCCGATGCTGCAACGAGTGACGTTCCCTAATGCGACAGTGACAGCGAAGGCAGCCCGGTTTTTGGTGAGTGCAGAGGTTGTGCAGTCCAACGTTGTTGTTGGTGTTGGGTTGGGTCAATGGGGCGAGAACAAAAACGAGAGACTAGCAGGTCGTCCGGAGGGAGGCCAAGCTTGATAAGTACCGTAACGAATGTGGTGGCCAAAAGGGGTGGCAATAAGAGCTCTGGATTGCGAAACTCGCCAAACGGTTGAACGGGGGCCTGGTCCTCGTTGCGAGGCCAGGGGGTGGGCGCCGATGTTGCAGCGCTTCCCTGCAGCTGCAGGGCCTGGACAATGAGGTGCCTCGTTCCTGGCTGCCAAGGCACGGGACGGGACCAGTAACCGGCGGATTTGATTGATCGATGGGGGGATGTGCCTTCCCAGCTTTCAACAAAGGTTGAAAATGGAAGTGGCGGGAAGATCCCAAAATTACAAGTTCTCGGCCAATTGATCGCCCAAATCGCTGCTCGAATGGCCTTTGATGCCCGATGCTTTGTGCTGCGCTCCAGGCAACGTCCTTTCAGGGCCACGCTGCCACCGCACACACGAGCTCCCTTCCCCGCTAGACGCGCGTCTGGAATCTGTTGGGAACCACATGGGCATGGCCCATTTCTCCGACCCCGGCCTCCACCGCCTGATCGAAACGCTCGATGGGACCGTCGTCTGGCAGCGAGCGGCCCATTCCCAGACCTCCTGTGGGCTGCGTCGGATCACGGGTTCCTGGGGGCCAGTGCAGGGTTTCTCCATTCTCTTGGGGCCGATCTCAGCGAACCATTTTGGGGCGCAGCAGTTTTCCGCGGGTGTCACCCCTCCTCGGCGGCGAGACGCGGACGTGGTGGCGCTCTTGGGCATTGGTGAACAGCCGTTCGGGAAAAAAATCCCGTCGCATCGTTGGCGCGTGCATATCCGGGGTGCAGCAGCGTCTTAGACGAGGCCAAGTCGGCCCGGACAGCCTGAAGTGTTTGTCGAGATTGGCTCCTAACCTGAACGTTACCAACCACCCGCAATCAACAGCAACGTCAACAAACTGGGCTGGTTCTCGGCTGTTGGCGTCGAGCAATTCCCGCCCTGTTCACTCGTATCATTATGGGCGCCAGAGTGACACGAGGGCTGGCCAACGAGACAATCGACCCGCCTATTGTTGCCCTCGAGTTAAACGCCGGAGAACTCCGCGAGCCGCTGATTCCAGGGGTTGGCCGCCAATCGAGGCCGCTGCTCCAGCGACTCCGAAACCGAAGCCCTGGCCCCACAAACATCCCCACGAAAGCACCCCTGCCCTCGAGCCGTTTCAGCCCCAACGTCGATGCTCCAGTCGTTGGATCGTCGATCGGCGGCGTCTCGGCGAAGCGCAGATCCAATTGATAAGAACTGAGCAGCTTCTCTTGACGCCGAGTATTATTATCCAAGATCCGAACAGCCTCGGCCCAGACAGTTGCACCGTTGAGACGCTCCTGGGTTTGCGTCGTGCTCCCGGCGGTTACGGATACCAGATCCATTGCAATGGCCTGAAATAGCTTTGGGACACGTCGTATTCATCTTTGATCGTCAACAGCCAGCCCATAAAGTCTTGGCATCGACGTGCCCTCCCATCTCGCTTCCGAAGATCTCACACAAGACGATGGGGCAATGCGAGGTGTGGACACAGGCGATCTCCCGTGGAGAGCCGAATCGTCCGTGTTTTGAGCTCTGGCCCTGATTTGGAATGGAGCAAGCGGGCTTCTAGAGCCCTTTAGACGGATATCTCGAGTCCCTGTTCGGATCGAGAGAGTTGCTGAAACAGCAGTAGTTCCGCACGTAGCTTCTTCCAGGAGATCGCCATATCAAGAATCTCAGGAACGCGCGAGTACGGCGTTGATTGTATCGAGACGTGTCTCGTCAAACCACAACGCAGCCCGTGCCCACGACAAACGGGCATCTTTTCATTTACACGCCCCATGTATTCACCGGAATACCCTGTATAAGTAACCAATGCCAGACCCATACGCCGAGAGAAAAATTGTGACCCTACCGCTCTCCAACCCGCGGTCAAAAACTAGGAGCTATTCCATCCACTATCCTTCGCCATTTCCCCGAAAACAACTACACAGTCCCGCTGATGCTCAGCTCCCTGATCTCCTGCAGCACCTGCTCGACGCGGGTGTCCAGCTGGCCCTGGGCGTACTGCTCGCGCGTGTCGGCGTCGAGGTACTGCTGCACCTGGGCCATGCGGCTGTAGGCCTCGGCGCAGAAGCGCAGCTGGATCTTGACGAGGGCCTCGAACGAGGGGTCGAGGTAGGGCACGCGCAGGTCGATCAGCTGCGGCAGCTCCGAGCACAGCTGCTCGTTGAGCTGCTCGTACGCCGCCTTGGCCATCTCCATCTCCTTCTCGGCCCGCGGCAGCTTGGTCACGTCCTTGTCGGGCTTTTCGACCAGCTTCTTGACCTTGGCCCGCAGCGCGTCGTAGTCGAGGAGCTTGTGGCCGCGCTTCTTGATGCCTGGTCGAGAATCGTCAGAACGGGGCAGGGGAAGGCCAATAGGGTATTCGCAACCTACACTCGTTTACGTCGGGAAAGTATGCGCAGAAGCGCGAGATGGGTTCTAACACTGTTGTCCGGTACGGCCCGTCCAGGGCCTTGATCGTCTCGGCGTCGAGGTCCTCCACAGCCTGCTTGTAGCTTCTGCTCACGCCGTCCTTAGCACCGGAGTCGCCGTAGAAGGCATCGATCGTTTCGGCGATTCGCATCTGTGAGGCCGTCATCGCTGCGACGTGTCGAGTCAGCCCCGCGCTCGCTCCCCCCGAGTCCGTCGATGGCCATACCTCGTAGTGAATCCAGGTATCCCTTGGCCTCCTTTTGTAACCGCAACGACGCCGCCTCCATTGTCCTGAATCGCCTATCGAAAGTCTCAGTATCCGGGGCCCGCCGCGTGTTGCCCGGGGATCGTCTCGTACCTCTCCTCGACTTCATAATCCCGGTCGTTTGTCTTTTCGACATGACCTGTTCCAACTCGTGTCAGCAAGACCGCGTCGCAATCGGAGTATCGCGGGGTCGGCGGGAGCGGCGAGACGGACCGGTCTTCATCATCACCTGCGTCGTCGCGCGGTTGACATTCTTCTTGAAGCCTGCGGAGTGCGCGTCAGCAGGGGAGGACCAAAAAGTGAGGGCATCGCGGGGTCAGGTACCCGCCCAAGACATGGTTGCGAATTGCTGCTGCTCTTTTTCGGGCCGGGTATCGAAGTCGCGGATGTTGGTATTGTACAGGACGGCAAAGGCGGGCAAAGATGTCGCGAAATAGATATCGTTGGAGTTGAAGGTTCCAGTTCCAGGAAGGAATGCGCCGCAGCGTCGTGGACGAAGCCTGGATACCTGCTGTGCCTGATCTGCTCGAGAGCGAACAGAACGAGTGACGAAGTGCCTGTGGCGGTGCCGCCGCTTGCACTGCTGAGCCCCGCGCAGAGCGGCCCAGGCACCAACGACGTCAGCGCTGGGCAAGCCACGAAGCCCTCGCTGAGTGGGTCACTGGTGAACCCCTGTAACCGCTCGCTAATCCATCCTGCAGCAACTTTCTTAGCAGCCAAACCACCATCGGCTCGTCGAGGACAGCTTCGGACGCGCCGGTGACTCACGCGCCGGGAGGGTTGCGCCAGGGAAGGGGATCTGTTGCATATAATCGGACTCGATCCCGAGTTCATTGTGGGATATTCTCTCCTTTCAAACACAATACCCGTCCCTTTTGACACGAACGCGACCGACTTTCGTCCTGCACGCCGAAACAATCCAACGAGGATCCGATCGCAAGAACATCCAAATCCCGACAGAAAGTCCTCCCGGGAACACACATTCCCTTCCTCGAATACATTCCCCGAACCCCGTTTTTATGCCAGCCGAAACGAGCCGACGACGAACCGAGAAGAAGAAAACAGCAAAAGGGGAAGGAAAATCTCCTGCTGCCCCGGACACCCTAATCCCCCTACACACGCAACCCCCGGACACCACCATGTCACTACGACGCATCCTCGTCATCAGCCTCGGCAACCCGGGCGAGATGCGCAACACCTGGCACTCGGCCGGCCACATCGTGCTCGAGGCGCTCCAACGAACCCTCGGCCGCGACCAGCCCGCCTTCGCGGCGCAGCGCATCGGCAGGGCGAGCGCGCTCGCCTCCATCGGGACGCGCTACTCGCTCCTCCAGAGCCCCGCCGTCATGAACGTGTCCGGGCCGTGGGTGGCCCGCGCCTACCGCGAGCACCTGACGGAGCGCGGGCTCGCGCCGGCCGAGGTCGGCGTCGTGCTGGTGCACGACGACCTCGAGGAGGAGCTGGGCGTGGTCAAGGTCCGGGACTGGAAGCGGAGCCACCGCGGGCATAACGGCATCAAGAGTGTTAATGGGGCGCTGCAGGCCGACCCCGCCGGCAAGTGGGCGCGCGTCTCGGTGGGGATTGGCAGGCCCGACGCGCGGGATAAGGGGGCCGTGTCGGACTTTGTGCTGAGCAAGGTGCCCAGGAACGCGAGGAACGTTTTGGAGGGGAGCGGCAGTCAGGGGTTGTTTGATGCGCTGGCCGAGCTGGAGACGAGATGGGGCGGGGCGAACTCGAGGTTGTAGGGTTGTGTTGGAATACGGAAAGAATCTGTGATACCCCTCTGTGTTTTGGATTTTTATTGGGAGATGGCGTTCTTCTTCACCTTAGAGATGTGCTACTGAAGGGATGCCGACTTGCGCAGCGCCGCAACGTCGTGAAGTTGTAAATAGACTGGCAGTTGGATAAGGTACGTAACATCTCGCAGTAGAGGGTAAGAGGAATACCCGAGACTAGATTCCCCTGCGGAAGAGAAGGAGACCAAGGAGAGGCAAAAGGCCAATAAGGGATGAACGCATATACTTGAGTGGCGCTGTACATCGGTAACACACCACAACGGCACCACGGCCGCCGTCTCCTCCAAGCCATCACGACGCCAATCCCGCATTTGTGTGATGAAGCCACCCGCGATGTCCATCAGAACACAGCAACATTAAACCAAGACCCCCCAATACAATGCGTACATTACTCAGCACCTCGCTCTTTTCCGGCCACCATTGGCCCACCTTGATACCCGAGGTGTTCAGTATGTTCAGTAATCCGCCGGCTGCGGTGTCTGCCGCCCGCAATCACTAACCCACTGTCGCCGGACCCGGCGTGGTGGCATCTGTCATCATCCAAGAAGCATCAAGAACATGAGAGCGGACTAGAACTATGCTACGGATACAAATAACATCAACCAACATGATTTCCAAATCTTCCTATAAATTCCCCATCCCCCACCACTGTTTCGCTTCCCAAGTAGTAGAACAAGACACCCGAGACACCGGAGACACGACCCAGCAGCATTCCTAGCATTTTGAGAACTCCCCAATCTCACCAATATTTTACACCTCAAACACAAACTTCTTTTCACCATGGCACACAAAGGACTCGTTCTCGTCACCGGCGCCAACGGCTACATTGCCGCCAGCACGGTTGAAGCTTTCCTCAAGGCCGGATACTCAGTCAGGGGTACCGTGAGGAAGCTCTCGTCCACCGACAAGATCAAGGAAGCCCTTTCCGAGTACGCGGACCAACTCGAGTTTGCCGAGGTGCCCGATATCACCGTCCCCGGTGCTTTTGATGAAGCCGTGAAAGGTGGGTTCCAATCCTTGCATCCGTCTCCCATCTACTAATCAAGACCAGGAGTCGATGCCGTGGCCCATCTCGCCTCGCCCGTGTCCTTCGACTTCACCGACCCTGAGCCGGTCCTCAAGAGCGCCATCAACGGCACGGTGCGCGCGCTCGAGTCGGCCCAGAAGGAGCCCAAGATCAAGAACTTCGTCTTGATGTCGTCCATTGTCGCCGTCCTGCAGCAGCGCGAGGAGGACTACACTTACACCGAGAAGGACTGGAACACCTTTGCCGAGGACGTTGTCGCCAAGGAGGGCAAGGCGACCCCGGGCCCTATCATTTATTTTGCGAGCAAGGTGGCCGCCGAGAAGGCCATGTGGAAGTTCCGTGATGAGCACAAGCCGACGTTCACTCTCACTTCCATTAATCCTGCGTGAGTTACCCTGTTTACAGGTTTGATATATGCTATTAGTAGCTAACTCGAGGCAGCTTCGTTGCCGGCCCACCTCTCGTGACGCCAGGTTCTGCAGACGAGATCAGCATGTCCAACCGCCTCATTCCGGACGTCTTCGCTGGGAAGCCGCTGGACCAGGCCGGCATTCCGGGGGCATACAACGGGTATGTTGACATCCGCGATGTGGCCCGGCTCGTCGTCTTTGGCGTTGAGCATCCCGAGAAGGCGAACAAAGAGCGCTTCATCGCCGCGTCGTATTACGCGCCGGCGCAAGCCGTGGCAGACATTCTGCGCGAGGAGTTTCCCGAGAGGGCGGAGATCATCGAGAAGGGTACCCCCGGCGAGGGTTATTTCTCCGACTACCGCTACTTGCCGAAGATGGTCTATGACGGAACCAAGGCGGTCAGGGCCACGGGGCAGGACTACATCCCGTGGCGCCAGACCGTGTTGGATACGGTTGAGAAGGTGAAGGCTGTTTTTGTGTGATTGTTGGGCGACTGTAGAAAGGGGCTGGCGTTACTGGAAGGGACATCTCAATTAGGCTGCTTCAGTAATAAAATAACCGACTGTCCGTCCGTCAATGTTAGTCCTTGCCCTTAACTGTGTTCTAACTAGGCAAACTTCATATCTTTCATGCAATCGAGCACCACAAGGGTAGCGAGAAGACGAGGATTGTCAGTTTTTACGGTATACATCCAGAAGTATTAAGAGAACCTAGGTCGTGTTTCCAGCTAGCATCCAAGAAAAGAAGTTGGTATCCTTCTCCAGCCGTCACCGCAAATCTATCACCTCATCAAAACCTAAGCTGCTGAAACCCCTGCTCAATGAACACCTGCTCAACCTCCCTGAACCCCTTCGAGCGCGCCAGGTCCTCAGGCGTCCGCCCATTCCCGTTCTTCACCCCCAGCCGCGCCCCAGCCCTCATCAGCTCGCGCACCGTCTCCGCATAGCCCGCGTTAACCGCCGAGTGCAACGGCGTCCACCCATTATCCTCCGGCACGTTCACATCCGCCCCAAGCGAGACCAGATACCGCACCGTCTCCGTCTTGCCCTCGCTCGCCGCCAGATTAACCGGCGTCCACCCGGCCGTCGTCCTGGCACGAACATCAGCGCCCGCCCGCACGAGCATCTGCACGATCTCCAGGTGTCCCTTATCCGCGGCGCCGTGGATGGCAGTCCAGCCGTTATTATTCGCGGCGCGAACATCCGCGCCGCGCGCCAGCAGCGCCCGCACTGTGTCGGCGTACCCTTCCCGCGCCGCGATGCCCACGCACGTCCAGCCGGCGCCGTTGCGCGTCTCGAGGGCGTCGCCCTGCCGGTCGAGAAGCACCCCGACCACGCCCGTGTGCCCGTTGCCCGCCGCCGCCGTCAGCGGGCCCCACCCGTCGTCGTCGCGCGAGAGGATGTAGCCGCCGCGCCGGACGAGCTCCTTGACGATTTCGAGGTGGCCGTTGCAGGCGGCCGAGTGTAAGGGGCAGATGCCCGTGGCGTTGCGGGTTGCGACGGTGGCGCCGTACGCGAGGAGGGAGCGGACGATCTGGAGGTGGCCTTTGCTTGCTGCGGCGTGGAGGGGGGTCCATTTCTTGTTGTTGGCGCGGTTGGGGTCGGAGCGCGACTGCAGGAGAAGGTCGACGATGGCGGCGTGGCCGTTGGTGGCTGCGGAGTAGAGAGGGGTGTCGCCGTCGCTGTCGATGTACCCCACGTCCGCGCCGTGTTGGAGCAGCACCCGCACGATTTCGAGATGGCCGCTGTAGGCTGCTGCTTCCAAGGGTGTGCGGCCGCTCGAGGTTGGGATCCGGATGTCTCCGCCGCGGGAAAGCAGGAGCTGGACGACGTCGAGGTGGCCTTTGAAGGCCGCTGCCGCGACTGGGGTCCAGCCGTTCTTGCTGGCCGCGTTCGGATCCGCTCGGTACTGGAGCAGGAGGTCCACCGCCGCGTGCCGGCCGTTGTTGGCTGCGGAATAGAGGGGCGTCGCGCCATCTTCGTCACGGGAAGTCGTGTCTGCACCGTGCTGTAGTAACACCCTCATTACGCCCACATGGCCTTTGCTCGCTGCCGATGCCAACGGTGTCCAGCCGGTCTTGGTCGGCACTCGGCTGTCTGCGCCCTGGGCGAGGAGGAGCTGGACTGCCTCCACGTGGCCCCCGAGCGACGCCGCGTAAAGCGGAGTCCAGTTGTTGACTGTAGGCCGGTGGATGTCTGCTCCGTACTGGAGGAGGAGCCTGATGACTTCTGCCTGGCCCTCGAGAGCTGCGCTACATATGGGGGTGTATCCATTTTCACAGGGGGTATTGACCGGCGCCCCGTGCTGCAAGAGGATCCTCACCACCTCCAAGTAACCCTGGACAGCGGCCGACCGAAGGGGCGTTATCCCGCTTGTCGTGGCAAGCGTCTGATCCGCGCCTTGCTTGACCAGGTACTGCACGATATGGGCGTGGCCCTCTTGCGCGGCTACACAGAGCGGCGTCCTCTTCTCCCGGGAAGTAACATCATTCTTGTTGACCCCACGCTCGACAAGCACCTGGACCGTATTCAGGTGGCCTGACTTGGCGGCGGAATAGATGGGGCTTTGTCCATCGACTGACGGGACGTTGGGGTCGGCCCCGTAGCGCAACAGGACGAGCAGTGTATTGGCTTTGCCCCAGCAGGCGGCGGAATGCAGCGGCGTAAAGCCGTGCTCGTTGCCGGACGCGTAATCCGCGCCGTGCTGGATCAGGTACTCGAGAATCTCGGCGTGCCCGGTGCAGGCGGCCGAGTAGGCGGGCGACTGTCCGATTTCGCCTGTGACAAACATGTCCTCTCCGTTGGCGATAAGACGCTTTATCGTGTCGAAATCACCCGTCCGGGCTGCGATGTGGAAAAGGGTAGGCCCCGGCCCACTGTCGTCGTCATCGTCGCTGTCGGCCTCTTGCCCGGCTCCCACCGCCTGCGAGTACGAGGGGGGAGGAGCTGCGCCATGGGCATCCTCCTCTGGGACCCAAGGTGCTGGGGGAGGAGCCGGTGTCGTGCTCACGGCGGGTGGTGCAGGGCTGCTTTGCGGGTGTGGCGAGTGGGATGTGCCATAGCCGGCGACTGGGGGCGAATGCTGCACTCCCAGGTATGGTTGCTGTTGCCCTCCCACATGCGGTTGCGGCGAAGGTGCATATGGCTGTTGTCCGGCCGTGTATGGCTGCCCGGCTGGGTATGGGTGTTGCACTGTTGCAAGTGGTGGCTTGGCTGTGTATGAATACGGCTGTGGTTGTTGGACATATGGTTGTTGAGCAGGATTTGGCTGTGGTTGTGGAACTCCAACGTATGATTGTTGACCAGGGTATGGCTGTGGTGTTTGGACTCCCCCGTATGGTTGCTGCCCGGGGTAGGGCTGTGATTGCTGAGCTCCCAGGTATGTTGGTTGACCAGGGGCGAACTGTGGCTTTTGGGCTCCCGCGTATGGTTGCTGTCCAGGGTACGTCTGCGGTTGCTGAACTCCGATGTATTGTTGCGGAGCTGCCAGTTGCGGTTGCTGACCTCCCTGATACTGTGGTTGAGGGGAATAAGCGCCATAGCCAGCGGCTTGCTGTTGAGCCGGCAAGGGAGAGGAGGCCATGAAGGAGTAAAACGACCTTGCCGCTGCGATCAGATGCTCCAGGGTAACGTCCAGCTGTTTCCTTTCCGTTTCCTCCTCAAAGCCTACAAAGGACTCCTTCTTTATGGATTCCCTCGCGGCGGCTAGGCTCTTGATGTCGGCGTCGAGCGCGAGAAGGGGCGAGTGCCGGTCCGCAGAGCCGATGCATCTGAATGGAGGTCGTTAGTAGAACGCACAAGCCGGCACAGTGGAAAGGGGGACACGCATTCTCATCATACTGGCGCCAACTCTGAAAGCCATATGATGGGCACGCAGGCGCTCCCGATAGACAGCTAGAGAGCTGATCTTCAGGCCAAGTTTCCATGCGCCTCTGATGCTGCCGCTTTTTCCTGCGCTCTCCAAGACCGGCCCAAGTTTTGTTCGGACTGCCTGGAAGCTGATCCTGGCGCTCTCGAGGTTCTTCTGGACATTGGGCCACATGCCGAACCCCGCGGACGGGTGCACCATCAGGGCGGAGCCATGGGACGTCCAGGCGATTTGGATTTCAGTCAAGGTAGGGCTGACAAATTGGAGATCTTGTCCAAGACCTGAGAGAACCGAGTCCGAATCCGGGATTTTGGCGGCAAGAATCCTGGAAGTAGATCCGATAGTCTGACGCAGGATTCAGTCCTGTTCGTGGCATGGCTACACATGAGATGTGCAGAGGAGCGGGGAAGAGCTGATTACCTCGTCGCAGGAAGCGCGCAGGGCTGCTGCGTGAGCTGCGATGTATAGGGGGTCCATGATGCTCTCCGGAGCACGGAGCCGCCTTTCCCAGTGTTTTTACGATGTGAGAAACGGGCTCGTCGTCGTCAGGCTGCCTCGGCACGTTGGGCGAATTCTGGGCAGAGTTCAGCCTCAGATCTCTTGGTTGAGAGCTGAGAGCTGAACAGTGAAGTGGGGCAAGAAGATCTGTCGTCGAGTTGCCGAAACGGGTTCGCATTGCGAACTAGAAAGTCACATGATGAAGCCGCGGTCATATATAACGATGTTATGGATTCGGTATACTGCTGTCATGGTTCGTGTTGTGCCAAACTCATGGCATGTGCCGTCAGCACGGGGGAACTCGGCTGTCTCTTCTGCCCCTGTCTGCCCCTTTTTATTCCTTCGCCGTCAGCGGGCACTGAACTGCCACCCGCTTGACCGTACTCATGAAATATGTTCCATGCCTCGAACTTCCTTTGTAACAGAATGGAAATAAGTACATTAAACCTGTGAAATCCTATATACTAGCCCATGCCATTGCCCTCCAAGCCCATCCCCGGTGCCCGAAAACTACTAATCATCCTGTTAACCACTCAGCCATCAGTTTCCATGCCCAATCCAAACCCCTTTAAGAACCCCACCCCCAGTCACCACCACCCTACAACTTCGACCCCTTCTTCCTAACCCCCCCAACAGGCCCAGCGCCGCTCCCCAGCCCAATCACGACCCCGCGCTCCTCCCCCTTCTTGTTGGGGTCCCCCTCGAGCGACGCCCGGGGTAGGTTCAGGTCGGCACCAATACCGTCGCCGGGGCTCTCGACCGGATCCGGCTCGTCGCTGGTCTCGGCTTTGAGATCGATGGGGTCGCCGAGCTGGGACGGGTTGGCCGGCTTGTTGCCGCGGGCCTTTTCGGCGGCGATTTGGCGGAGTGGTTTGTGTGGCATTGTTGTTGGTGGATTGTTTGAGTTGCTGGTTTGATGTGGGATAAGGGGGTGAGATACGGTCAACTCGTCGTTGTGGGATAATGAAATCAAGGGGTCTTCGGGGGAAGTGTCTCTGGGTGGAATGGGAGACAGTTTCCATAAATGGGGTGTACTTGCTCATTGACCTGGCCAGGCATCACCACTCCAAAGAGAATTGGAGTTGGGTGTGGAGGTCTGATGTCAGAGGATGACGTCGTCTAAACGCAAGATGGAGGAGGTGAGGTCTCGGCAGAGGAACGTGGCCGGTGCGGTCAGTGCTGCGTTGGGAGTCTGGGACAATGAACCGGTTAGGACTACCGTGTAAAAATGTCATTGGGACGCCGATTGTATATATGCTACTCGAATATACTCAGTATGAGGACTGGTAGTAAAGTAGTGGTCTACTCAGACTACTGGTGTAGCTTAACGGGATGAAGGTCATCCTACTCCTCCTATTAATGTTCCGCAACTAGCGTCCAAGTCACAGGGCTTTGTCAAACACGGAAGCTCTTGGGAATTGCTTAGTATCTGGAAGCGTATCGAGAACACGACATCGCATTTGTAGGCAATATTGCACTCTCGCGCCTGGCACGGCTCCGGCTCACCCCCAGTACTCGCCGCTTTGGCTTGCGCTGGCTCGTGTCGCAACAAACTGTCACCGACAAGATCGGAGATCAGAGTCCACAAATGAGGGACCTAAATAGGGTGGGTGACCACTTCAGGTTAGCAACGGTACGTTCCCCCCTGAGATGCAAGGGCTCGTTGTTATACCCATGCTGTTATGGTGATGCTCGAGGATAGGGGACATTGGGTTGTGGGTGAGAATTGTCATAATGCCGGCTCCAGCTTGCAAAAGTCCAGGATGTGTCAGCCGGGTCTGAACAGTAACAAGGTGTATAAAAGTACCTGCCAAACCCGCTTCAAACGGGACGGCGTGAGAATGTGTCTGCCCATTTCCGAACGATAAGAAGTGGATGGGGTTTGGACCTGAGCTTGGAGATGCAACCATGGAGGTATGGGATGGGTGGTGGCCTGGGAGGCGATGTGTTCGCCGAGGCGTCTCTCTAGGTCCTCAATCCGTCGCTTCATTTTGGTTCCTGCTGCATCTTTGGCAACTCCGGGTTACGAAACCACTTTTGCATTGCGGCTGCAATATAACACTGGCGCAGTATCCTGGCCTAGCTGCCGACATAGGTATCACGATCGTGCCCAAGAGTGCCAATCCGGACCGCATCGGGAGCAATTGCCATAGAATTCGGGCTCCCTAGGGAGGAAGACAAACAGATTTGCTGGGTTGATGGGGACCACGCGGTGAACCTGGGGTCCGCAACTTGGTCAACGAAGATTATATTGGGTTTGATATTTTTGACGAAGAGGCCGGCCAGCCGGTGTAAGCTCGAGGATAGAATAGTAGGAAGAAGAGCACCTAATTACCCAAGTTAGGAACCGAATTTGAACATGACACCGTCGATTATAATGAAGTATGCGTTGGGCAGCCTCAGCAATGATGCCAGCGTAGTCAAGCAGCGGTATCTGAAACAGGACAGGATCAGCATGCATACTGGAGCATACATCATGGATCGGAGCGTATCACGGATTGCATCACCCTCACCGCCGACCACAAGAGCGTTTGCTTGTCTCCTTCACGACCGATAGGGACAACTAACATCGACCCCCGGATACCAGATCACAGCTTCACGACCAGCCAATATCTAAACATGGCGACGAGCGCAACTACTGCCCGAGAACCACGTACTATTATGCGCCGCATCATTTGTCCAAGGAAATATTTCCGCGCGGCCGTGTACATGTCCCTAGGCGGGTTCCTCAACGGGTATGCACCACGAACTATTATACTTTGGAGCAAGTCTGAAGTGAGCCACTCTGTAGGTACGACATGGGATCCATCGGAAGCATCACGGAGATGCCTACGTTCCAGACCTCGATCGCCGTCCTGTCGCCGACTATGAGAGGTCTTACCGTATCCTCCTTGCTCCTTATGGGAGCCATTCCATCATTGTTTGCTGGGCTCCTAGCTGACAAGTACGGCCACGTGTGCATCGTCTTGGCTGGAGCGATATGCTTCACTATAGGGGCAGCGCTCGAGGCGGGTTCCCGCAACCTCGCTACGCTGCTTGTGGGCCGCTCTCTCGTCGGCATCATCGAAGGGCTCTATCTCGGAAACTTGAACGTCTACATCTGCGAGATTGCCCCCAGGGCCCGGCGAGGTCAGCTTGTCGCCATGCCCCAGGCTTTAGTCACGCTTGGCACCTGCGTAGGCTACTTCACATGCTATGGAACCATCAAAATTCCGGGGGAACTCGAATGGCGCCTTCCATTTATCATCCAAGCCGGCGGTGGTGCGCTGCTTGCCCTGGCTTGTCTCTTCCTGCCAGAGTCCCCGCGCTGGCTCATAGCCCGCGGCCGGATGCAGGAAGCGGTGCATCATATGGAGCTTCTCGACTTTGGGCGAGATGAGATCCAGCAAGACCTACGGGACATGGTCAACCCGCCCCCCAGAGGCTCGGGAAACGACGCAATGGGTCAACCGCAGTTCAGCTGGCATGCCGTCACGGATATTTTTCGGAAGAAATACAGATTCAGGACGACCCTCGCCTTGTTTATTCTTGGTATGGTCCAGCTCTGTGGTATTGACGGGGTACTCTATGTGAGTCTAAACAGCGTCATGTTGGAGAGTCTTTAAGTTCGTTCCCTTGGATACGTACACTAACGGCCTATTTGCAGTATGCCCCGACGCTGTTTGCACAGGCTGGATTACCGGCTGAGACGGCATCCTTCATTGCGTCTGGTGTCTCGGGCGTCCTGATGTTTGCCATCTCAGTCCCCGCATTCCTCCTGGCTGACCGGTGGGGCCGACGTACCATTGTTTTATGGGGAGGGATCCTCCTTGCGGGTTGCATGGCTATCATCGGGAGCTTATATGCCTCGGATAGCGTTCTGAGCGGGCGCGGTGCTGGCCGCTGGGCTGTCATCACTTTGATCTTTGTCTTCGCCATGACCTACGTTTCGACATGGGGCATCGTAGGCAAGATTTACGCGAGCGAGATTCAGCCTGCGCACACCAGAGCCACGGCAAACGCCCTTGTGCAAGCGCTAAACTTTGTAAGTCCACCGTCCATGTTGTTCTTGACCTCTATACCATCAAGACTTGAACATTGTTGCTAACCCCGTGGGGTTCAATCTCTGCTCTGTAGTTTGCAAACTTCGTGACGGCCTTCATTACCCCTATATTCCTGGCTCATTCGTCTTCTGGTCCCTATTTTCTATTCGCTGGTCTAACTGTCTTCACCTTGGCCGTGCTGTTGATATACATGCCGGAAACCAGGGGCAGGTCACTTGAGTCGATCCAGGAGGTCTTTCATCCGCCAGCCTTTGGCAAGATCATATTGGATGGCAGGCTCAGGCGTCGTATGAGAGGGGACGGAGCAGTTCGGATAGATACCAGCCGCTCGACGGGGTTTGAAGGGCAGGGCGGCACATCGATTCAGATGCAAGACTTGGTTGGCCTTGGGGGGGCGAGCTGTGAGAGGGACACGACGGATGGTTTGATTGAAATGCAGATGTCAGAGACACAGGGAGACATCCCGTGTGGACAACATTGCAGGCCTTGATATATCCATGTAAGTCACGGTTCCGTCTTCCACAGACCGGCCTCCAACGAGACGGGAAAAACTTGCGGAGGTGCCACCAGACTGTGCAAGCAACGAGTTAGCTTTCGATCGGACCCATGTATTCACCTTCTTCGCTCACGCAACTCGAGTCAAGAGGTCAAAACCACCACTTACATCGCTCCACACAAGCCCGGAATTCACCGCCGTATTGGTTAAGAGGGCGGCGGGTTGAGTTGGTTGGATGATACCTAGGATGGTGCTGGTGCTCATCTCATGCACATGTACGAAGTACCGTTAGTTAAATAACGCGTCAGCCATTTAACGGAATCAGCCGCTCTCTCCGAGTCCTCTGTCAGCAAAAACTCCCCACAAACCCTCATTTCAACAACACCACCCGCAGTTCTCTCTCGCCGCGGCACACAACCAGAACTATAGGATGGACACTCTATTCTACATCGGGATAGCGTTTGTCATTTTCATGATACTCCGCGTACGTCATCCCCAAAGTTCCTATGGTACCCATTCGAGCCTGGCCTTGAAGATTGGCCGATGGTCCATCTACACTGCGCCAACGTCTGGTGCGAAACCTCATGTACTGACATGCTCTGATCTAAGAATGTATTTGCGGACCGCTCGCCCATCCCCGAGACCTCAGGCAAGGTGCACAAAGTAGCCAACGCCGCCGAGTTCGATGCGCTTCTGTCCGCCAACACTCATGTGGTCGTTGACTTCTACGCCGACTGGTGTCCGCCTTGCCGCGCCATTGCCCCCGTCTTTTCCGAATTGGCCGACAAGCACTCCTCAACCGGCCATCTCGCTTTCGCCAAGGTGAACGTCGACCACGTCGATAACGTCGCCTCGCGGTACAGCGTCTCTGCGATGCCGACCTTCCTGTTCTTTCGAAACGGTGCGCCCAAGGGAGTCGCGGTTGAGGGCATCCCGGCTCGTTCATCAGTTGTCCGGACTGCGGATGGGCTCGTGGAGAGGGTGCGGGGTGCGGACCAGGCTGCTCTGCAGGCTGTGGTTCTAGCCTTGGCAGAGGGTTGATCGTTGACAATCCGACCTTGAGGTTGTCATGAATGACGCCGGGTTGGTCTGATCACCGTTGTCCGTGGAGACGCGAGGATGGGTTGGGGAAAATGCATGCTGGAGAATCCACTACTCGCCCACAGCGTTATGATTAGGTCCGGTTGGTTGTATCAGGCCGGCCATGCTTATTACTGCTACTGCGTGTACAAATAGAGAGGGTATTGATTCGTGTACTTTGATGTATACTCAGGCCGTTCACATAATTTCACCCCCTATCCTCGGATTCTGGGCAATATATTCATGTTGCCTGTTGTTCAAGTCCTAAGAGCCCCCAAGGCGGATGTTCACCTACTGCCGCTCCTCTTCAAACAGCCTATGAAAGAGGTAACATAAGTTACATTCCCGGGGTTGAAGGATTGGGCGGTTGCAACAGCACCACCCCACGGGATATATGATCGTGACAAAACCTCCCGGGTATGAAAGGATCGCCCTTTTAATTAGCGGGAACAATATCCAACAGGTCCATTCCCAATGTCCCGGCATACAAAATTGGGACCCTGTATCCCGCGGCGATTGTGAGTGGCCGTCCTTATGGTGACTACCAGATCATGGCATGTTGGGTGTCGAGCGTCTTAACGCTGAGAGCAGCCGTAAATTAATGATCAGCACCAGCCCGTAGCAACGCAAACAACCTATATTATACGGACCTGAGTCCAGCTCCAGCTCCTCTGAGCCCTCCACTCCACACTCACCATCCCCCACATTCCTGTGTCCAGCAGCGATGAGATCCCACACGGTCTTCATCGCCCTCCTCTGCCACGCCCTCTTCAGCCATGTCCTCGCCGCCGGCACGATCCGCAGCATCTTCCTCTTCAAAGACGTCCTCAAATCCAACACGACCGCCCTCCAAACCTCAGGCTTCAACACCCTCATCATCTTCGGCGTCGGCGTCCTCCCCAACGGCGACATCATGTACTACTCCAACACCCCGGGCAGCAAAGACGTCCTGGTCGCCTCGGGCGGCTCCTACGTAGGCGGCGACGCCCTAGCGACCAAAGTGCGCACCTTCAAGACGGGCATAAACACAACAGTAACCCGCCTCGAAATCTCCATGAACGCGCAAAACATCCGCGCCCTCATGGCCAGCCCCGGCCCGGGCGCCACCACCCCTCTCTACCGCAACTTTGCCGCGCTCAAGACGGCGTGGACCCTCGACGCGGTCAACAACGACGACGAGAGCGTCTACGACACGGCCAGCACCGTGTCGTTCGCGCGCATGCTCGGCGCGATCGGATACCGGTACACCATCGCGCCGTATACCGTGCCATCGTTCTGGGCGGGTGTCGTGGCGGGGGCGAACCGCGACCTCAAAGATTTGTTGCTGGACAAGGTGTACCTGCAGTGCTATGATGGTGGGGCGGGGAACGTGCCTGCGACGTGGCGGGCGAGTCTGGGGATGGCGGTCGTGCCGGTGCTGTGGGTGATTAATGACTCCAAGCCCGTGTACGGGCAGAGTCCGGCGCAGGCGAGGGAGCAGTTTGCGCAGTGGAGTCGGGAGGGTGGTGGGATGGCGGGGGGTGGGTATTGGAATGACTATGATATTGAGAAGATGGGCTCGTCGTATGAGGAGTATGGGTATGTGTTGCAGGATGTCTTTCGGTAGTCGTGGCAATGAGAGCTGTGGCCGTTGTGGTTGACTGGCTGGGTGTTGGAGACGCGCTTGGTTGTATCTACTTGCCCATGGGGTGGTTCTAGTTCCATGTTGCGGTACCTCATCTCTTTCCCTATGTGCCTTGAGAAGGGGGTGCTCGTTGGGATTGTCAGGGGTGTGATTCAGTCAAGAACGGAGAGAGGTTGGTGCCAACTGTCTGTTGCAAACATGTACATAATTACTCCTATGTCTATGGTCCATTAAGCCCGTATCCAATCGCCCAACCGCTTGTAGTGTGATCCAAGATAACTCCAATTACACCGACCTGTTTTTAGACGTCAACTCATCAATCCAATTCATGTACTCATAAACCCATCCCGGCTAGTCAATGCTTACGCAACAGCACTCAGCTCAGTCGGCTTGAAGGTGCTCTCCACCGGCGCACACGTGATGGTACGGCTGGAGTAGATCTGGCCCATCTCCCAGTCCGGGTTCTTCCATGTCTCGTCGGTGCAGTCCAGTGTCAGGTTGGCGTTGCCGCGACCCGTGAAGGTGGACCTGCTTCAGTTAGCGATAGATCCCAAGACCGACTCTGAACTCAGGGGGCAAAGCTCACGGCCACTGAGGATCCTGGTCGTCGCAGGTCCAAGTCTGGTTGAGGCGCAACTGGTTCGTCGGGCGCGCAAAGTCAAAGCTGGTGGCGCCGAGCCGCTCGGTGTCGTTGCACTTGTACGGGACGGTGCCGTAGAAGAAGTCGCTGAGCTGGTTGCTCTGCCCCTCGCAGTGGGTCGTGGTCTGGTCGGCCGGGTTGACCAGGTCGAACGACACATAGCCCCAGGAGTTCTGGTGGGCCGGCGTCGTGAAGATGTACGAGGCGTGGAAGTCAAAGTTCTTGGCCGTCCAGGCAAAGTTCTTGAACGACGCCGCTGAGCAGCCGGCTGGGGAACGGGCATCCACCTCGGGCTTGGGGCTCGGGACCGGCGACGCGGTCGCTGTGAGGGCGAGGAGGGGGACGGCGGCGAAAGCTGTGCGGAAGTGCATTATGGCGGTTGTGGTGGTTTGGTGTTTGTGGTTGCGGGTGAGCCGGAATGGGGTTCGGCCGCTGAGGGAGCGGGCAGGTTAAGGAGAAGCGAGATTGGGATGGCGTCAAGAGATGGCGATCGTTGGGTGCAGATCTTGACCGTTTGTGATATCAATCAGTGCTGTTGGATCTTCTTGGTCCACTTGTTGCGTTGGGTTACCCTGGATGGATTCTACGCCAGGAACATTACCAGACAGCAGCCTAGGTAGTTATTTATACATGATGGCATCAGGCCGCCACCCGTCGGCAACCCACTATACGGGTAGGCAACTTCAGCCGGTCTCGCATTCGAGGTCCAACCACGCGACGACGGTGGCACAGCCGAGGGAGGAGCCCTTGGATCACGCAGCGCAGCCACAGTCCCAAGCGGTGTGCGGACTGCAGATCCTCTCGTGATGCCCGTGTGCCGTGGGACTGGGCCACAGAGTCACAACGCCGCCGGGCGAATTGAGACCGAGGGATTGGACGGCTCACCGGCGACGGTCTTGTCCGAGCGGCAAACACACACGGAAGGTTTCTCTTTGGGAGCTGAATTGGCGGCCGCTGCGTGCTACCGGCCGCTGCAATGGCACCATCCGGCCGGATGCTTTTATGGTTTTCGCCGTCCAGATCTCGTATTGCGCTGGCCGACATCGCGTAAATGCAGCAAGACATCGGCTTTGCGACGTTGGATTGGTGGTTGTTTGCGGGAGGAACGCGTGGTTGTGGCGGGGCAAGCCCGGCAGAGTGCCATTTGCCGGTGGCTGGCGACTGCCTGCCGCCCTGGTAGCAGTGGGGTTTGGCGGCCTGGGCCCTGTGCTCCTGCCCTGATTGGAAGAGGGCCGGCGTTGTTATTGGCTAAATCCAGGGCCCTCCAACGGTTTTTCTGCCCCCGGCCGTCTCCGATTCTTGACCCGGACAAGCCGACACCGACTTGACCACGATTTTCTGCGGTGCCTCGGGTGCACGCAGAGCCAAGTCGACTGCCACATTGCGAGATCCAGACACAGCAGGTTTCCGCACCGTAAACCGGAGGTCGCACGCATTTTTCAGCGCTGCTCAGGGGCTCGGCGAGAACGCTCCGAAACACGGCGCAGGAGAATGAACCGGGCAAATCAACTGAGGCAGCCGAATACCTGAATTCCCCAGCGCTGCGACATGAATCATCAATGTTCAATGCCCCGCGCCTTGCGCGCCGAGGCTCGCGGAGGACGACGAGACGCACCGAGACATCTGGTGGGCTCTGCGCCGTATTAAACTTCCAATACTCTTCTACCGGAGAAACGGGAGGCTCCATTTCCCCTGACCGCGTGCAACAGGCGAGTTGAACTGGGATCAGGCAGAGAGAATCTTTACATGAATACAAACAAGTATCGCCAAGAGCAAACGAACAAGAGAGGCTCAGCCTCTTGGCAGTCATGTTGGACATGAGCTTCCACAGTCCTTCCCGATATCCATGGACACGCTCGGGACCAAGAGTGTCCATGAGCTCACGACGTGGGTCGCTCACGGCATCTGGTGTGCTAGGCTGCAAAGCACCTTCCTGGGCCTGATTGACCTCCCTAGAAATAAATGATGGGATCAGCCTGGTTGCAGGTCCTTATCACGAGGAACTTGACGCGGAAACGCCTTGTTTGGAGTCTACGTATCTGTACATCGAGCTAACGGCGAAGGATATAATTACGTGCCGACACTGCTGAGCATGATCATCCCAAAAGTTTAACCTGCTGTAGACATGACACGCAATTGACAGCGCCTCGGTGCACCCTCACTTGTCCTCCGGGAGAGTCGCCCGGCCAGCCTTCCTGCTAGCCTCCAGCGCGCCCGCGAGGGAGTACTGCGTGGCGACCCCATTGATACGGTGCACGCTGTTGAGGTTCTTGACGAGCGTGAGTTGGTAGCAGGTGGCAGTGCCTTGGCGGGAGGCGATGGTAGCAGAGGCGAGGAAGTACTTCCAGACCTTGGGACGTGATCAGCTGCGAACGCCCATGTGAATTTGATCACTCAGTGACTCACCCTGAACCATCTCGGCCCATACTTGGCCGTCACGTCCTTCTCGTTGTTCAGCCAGTTGCGATACCAGCGCCAGAGGGTAGCCGAGTAGTGGACGCCGATCGTGTCGACACTCGAATCAAGTCAGCAAAAGTCGCCAATGTCCAAAGAGATGGCGCAGCCCAACATACCCTTTAACCTCCCACCCAGCCTTCTCGCAGAAACCAACGTAGTAGGCGAGAGGAGTGGACGCATCAGCGCCAGGGAAAACATATCGGTTCATGAACAAGCCCCAGACCAGGTCCTCGTACTGCCAGTGCTGTCTGATACCCGCGACCTGCAGGAGCATGATGCCGTCGTCCTCGAGCAGATCCGAGCACTGCCGAAGGAAGTTTGTAATCTTGAAGATGCCGACGTGTTCAGCCATCTCGAGACACGTAATCTTGTCGTACTTGGCCTTGGGGATGTCGCGGTAGTCCATGCAGAGGATCTTGCTCTGGCTTTCGCGGATGCCGGCCCGGCGGAGCGTCTCGTTGCCCCACGCCGTCTGGTTGCGGCCGAGGGTGACGCCCGTCGCGCTGGCGCCGTAATTGACACTGGCAAACTTGCAGAACGTGCCCCAGCCGCAGCCGATATCCAGCACGCGCTCGCCCGGCTTCAGCTCGATCTTCTCGCACACGATGGCGAGCTTGTTGTCCTGCATCTGCTCGAGCGTCTCTTCCTTGGTGGGGTCCGAGATGATGCCGGACGTGTACACCATGCGCGGGCCCAGGAACCAGGCGTAGAAGTCGTCGCCGCGGTCGTAGTGGTCCCGGACCTGTTGCTCGTCCTGGGAGCGGCTGTGGACCAGCACGTCGGTGAAGAATTTCAGGAGGATGAAGCGGAACAGCTCCCAGGTGAAACGGAAAGAGGCCCAGTCGTGGCTGTACTCGAGGACGTCGAGGACATCCCCATTGAAGTCGGCGTCGCCGTCAAAGTACTTGCGAGTGAAGGTTTCCATGGGGACCTTGTTGCGGCCACGCCACTTGATGCGATCCTCCTCCTTGTGGAAGGTCACGTAGTGCTCCACCGGAAGGCCTGGGTATTTGACACGCTCGTTCATGCGGGGGCTCGTGGAGGACGCGATGGTCCAAAAGACGATCAGAATCGGGAACAGGGTGATGAGGAGGAATAGGATAGTCGTCTTGAGACCACCACCGAGCTTCCATGATAGGTACGCCGGCACGCCGATGAGCAGGGAGATCAAGAGCGTGTTGGAGAAGCTGACATTGCCGGGGCCGTCGGCGGGAAGCGGCGGGTTGTGGATGGCCGGGGACTGTGGTGGTGAGTGGATGGGTCGTGGCAAGACTCATGCCAGCCGAGGATCACTTACTGTTGTGATGTTGACGCCGCAATCATGCTCGATTTTGAGCGTCGACGCCGGCGCCGGAGGCGTGGGCTTGAATGGGAAATCCGGCCCTATGTCGCCTGATTCTGCCATGATTGCGATTGAGTAGGGCGCGTGCTGGGATGAGGGACAATGGCACGGTTTTTCGATTGGAAGAAAATAAAAAGTGTGTGTTCCTGCAGCATCGGTGCGACGCGTCAATGTCGTGTTGCCAGAGACTTGGCTGGTCGGGGACAGAGCACATGCATGTGACGGCGCACGGGGGAGGCTGGGAGGAAGGGGTTGGGGGATCTTGGGGGCCGATATCTGGCTTGAGGAGCAGTGCCAACAATAGCAAGGAAGGGACTGGACAGGATGCCCCCAACCGCCAAGCGGCCTGGCTGGCGACTGGGCTTCGGGCCGCCCAGTCCAACCCCTTGCATTCACCTGAACCTTGCTTGACTTCCTTCTCCTTGGACGCCCGGTTTGGGGGATATTAAGAACTAGAACGATCTCGCTGAGTCTTACAAGTTCAGACGCTCAAAGTCGAAACCACGCCACTCCTTCTCTTCTCCGTTGGAGGCAACCAGTAACGAACTCGGGAGTCGGGACTCGGACTGTCCGCCGCCTTGCAAGAGCAGAAAAAATGAAACAAGGAACACAAGCACAACAGATGCTCGCTCGGGCCTGAACGGACTTGACGCTTGTAAGACAGGTCCACTGCCTGTCAAGTTGTCTTTCCGTGTCTCTATTCCATGTGGTACAACGTGGTCTGAGGCATCCACACCTTCTCCAACGCCCGCTCTTTAGTAATATCGTACCATCTCCCCTAACCGCCGATAGTTTAAGCCTTCATGCCTGTATGAGCCCCCGGCAATGCTTTGAGCCCTGCACGACGGTGTCAGTATCAGCTGAGCTTCTTCGGAGCGAATTTGAATCACGTACAGCCGTCAAAGTCTTCGTCCACAGTGTTCGGGACGGAGCACTTGTTCATCTCCGAGACGCTCTGCGTCTTGAGCGTCGGGCAGTTGACGTAGCACGGCGAGTCCATGGCCCGCTGCAGCGAGTCGTCCTTCCAGCCGAACATGTAGTCGCCGTGGGAGCCAAAGCCGGTGCTGTCGCGTGTCAACGTCTCCCTCACTAATCTCCCTCCGGAGCCCAGAAAACCTACGTGTCGTCCATCGACCAGACAAACGGCTGCGACCCGTCCTCAGGCCACAGCTCCTTGTCGTTGAATTTGGACGTGTCCCAAATAGTCTCGTACATGAGTTGCGGCACGCGGACGGGGTGCGACGCCGGGCAAGGCCCACCGCTCTCGAACGTGCCCGTCTCCGGGTACGACATGTGGCTCATATGGTCCGGGCTGTCGAGGTTCTTGCCGTCCCAGCAGGTCGGGAACCGCACGTTGGCCATGATGCCCACGGGGCACGGCTCCGTCGGGAAATGCATCGTCTCCGGGAAGCGCGTGCCCATCTCCTTGAGGCACGTGTACGTGATCTGCCGGAACCGGTTCGCCTGCTCTTTGTTGCGGTACGACGCCTCGCCGACGAGCATGCGGAAGCCCGTCTTGAAGGCCGTGACCTTGGACGTCTGCTCGTAGTTGGCCAGCCCGTCCTGCATGTAGTAGACGGTCATGCCGCCAGTCTGGCCCTCGAATCCGACGTTGGGAATTTGGGGTACGCGGTGGTAGGTGCCGTTGCGCGCCTTGAAGAATAGCACAGCTGTCCAGTAGTTGGAGAAGTCTTCGCTGAACTGGCAGGTGGTGCAGGTGGCTTTCTGGGCGATGTCGCCGCTCTCGGCGTTCATGGTGAGATTGAAGGCATTCTATGCTGCTGAGTTAGGGGATATCTTCCCTGGCAGGTTTGACCTTGAAACGTCTCGAGCTTTGACTTACACCGCCGATGATCTGGTGAAGATGCGGAGATGGGTTGAGGCCAGGGTTGACGAGGGGGTCTAAACGCTCAACCACGAGCTGCGAGCAGCCGAACCGGAGCAGGGCCGACGCCGGCGCAGCCAGCGCGAGCGCGGTAAGTGATTTCATGTGCATCTTGTCGTACCCCGACAGTGGTCTCCTTCGGTCTTTGATTTAGAGCCGGCCCCGTTCGATGGACGGTTTCCTCGATTCGCTGTGGACTTTGTTGGACTTGTTCTGACAACAATATGGGATCACTGGGAATCTAAGGGAACCTGGGATGGCAGCACGAAGAACTTATACCTACCACTTGCCATCCCGGCGTCCGGGTGGTATCTACCCCTGAGCTGCCCCGAGTTACACCTGGGTGGGGGCACGGGAGGACAATAACAATCAATATCCATTGATCAACATGCGTCTGGTGTGGACCTTGACCCGGATCGGTTTGGGCAGAGTGAAGGACTGGGTGGCGTTGAGTTGGTCACGGTATAGTTCTGACCACCGGAGTTGATCTCGTTGCAACTGCCGGTGCTTATTGAGGTTTCTATGCAATCTATTTACTATACAATCGCTCCATCCCGCCGAACGAACCCCGCACAAAGTAGGAACTGGTGTTGCTCCCGAATGAGCGATCTGGGTGATTGGCTGACAAGCCCCGGTTGAGCCAATATAAACAGCAATTTTCCCGGTTTAGCGGCGTTGATTGACAGAGCTCTGCTAAGTGTGGGCGGCTCGGGGCTTCTAGAAGACGGATAATGACTTCTCTTCTCAGCTATCCATTTCAGCCTGTATCGAAGAACATTCTAAGCCATCTATGGAGGGGCTTGGAAGCTTCCTGGAAGCCTTGGCAGCTTCCATGGCATATTCAGGGGTTGCTTCGTGGCCCGCCCTGAATCTCCTACCATTGCAAGTCAAACACCGTAGTTCGTGACCTTGTATGTACCTTGCGGAAGAGTCAGAGTCAGAGTCCTGGCCAGCAACCCTCTTACACTTCAATCGGGATACACGTCGTGAACCAGGAAAACCAAGTCGTCAGTCATCATTTTGCTAAAGTACATGCATTGCCATCTTCCCCCCTCACTTTACTCTGCATCTAGGGGCGCCCTGGGTGGTGTGTCATTTACCTGAACCCCCCCACGCTTCTTCTCGTGGCTGTCCGGCATGGGCAACGCCCATCCACCCTCTCCCTCAGGGGTGGCCAACCACAACCTGAGGAGGTGACGCCGTGGTGCTGGAGGTGCAAAGTCTGGCACGGCTGTTAGCATGGTCCTCTGAACAATCAACCAAGAATACCATCACTCACCCTTGTAAGCCGTCCTGGCATGCAACAAATGCGCGTTGCTCACAAACTGCACATCCCCCACCTCCAGCACCATATGCAGCGCCTCCCGCTGGCACACCTCCTCCAGCACCTCCATGGCCCTCTTCTGCTCCGCACTCAGCGGCGGCACGACCCCCTTCTCCTCAAACCTCTTCAGACTCCTCACATAGTACGGATCCCACTTGCAATACACCCTCCCCTGGCCCCCATTCTCAAGATACACCACCGGCTGGCGGATCCACTCCTCCTGGCCCTCGCTCACCTCCCCCTTCCGATCAAAATACCACACCGGCTTCGTCAACAGCTCCGCCACCTCGGGATACTCGGCCTGCAGCACGTTCCACACGCGGTGCACGCTCACGACATCGCTCTCCCCGCCCTCCTGCGCCCTGTGCACGCACAGCAACCCGACCAGATCGCCGTCGTCGGCGTGGAAGAACTGCCTCGCCGCGGTGCGGTAGATGCGCACGGCGTGGATCTGTGCCGGGTCGTCGCCCACGTCCTTGACGTGGCCCAGCACGTGGCCGCGGCCGTTCTGCGAGATGGGGTAGCCCAGGTGCGTGCCCAGCCCGAGGTAGGCGACGGCCGTTTTTTGGGGCGACCAGAGGTGAGTGGGGAAGTTCTTGAGGAGGGTGAAGCCCTTGCCGTTGAGGAGGGAGTCGCGGAGGGCGGTTAATGTGGGGGAGAGGGTGGGGAGGGGGAAGGTGGTTTGGGAGATGCCGGTTAGCGGGTGGCCTGAGGCGATGAAGGCGTCTGCGGCGAGAGAGAGGTCGGCGATTTCCGATGGGGTGAGGGGGTGGATCCAGCGGTCGGGGTGGGAGGTGAAGTCGGAGGGTTGCCAAACTGTGGGGCCGGTGATGTGCTTGGGGAAGGAGGAGTAGGGCTTTAGGAGGTCGTAGAGGGGTGGGTGTTGGCCCGAGGTGCGGACGCCGTCAGGGAAGATGTGGCGCGGGGCGTCATCATTGCGCTTCGCTGACTGGGGGAGGTGCTGTTGGGGCTCGTCGACGAGGATTCCCGGAGCCATTGTCTTTGTTTGAGCCCGCCGGGGATAATGGGAAGTAGGTTAAAGCCTGTATGGAGGGGAAGATTGTGCGAACAAAGAGACAGTGACTGCTAATGCTGGAAGCTCGATGGGATGCGAGCAACAAGGTGAAAACGCGAGGTAGAGCGTGGGTATAAGTACCCAGAGACGACCTGGGAGCGGCGTCTGGTCGGATCAGAGTATTGCGTGATTGCTGGATGGGGAAGCCATCAACAAGCAGCACGGGGTTTCCATTTCCGTCTTCACCGGCTTGGTGCTGTGTACGGTGGACAACAGGGCGCTGATGCATTGCGATATCGAGTTAGGGGATGGCGTGCTTATGGCCGGCCATGTTGTGAAATCATGGCCCCGCAATACCCCCTTCGATCCCCGTCCCGGCCCAGAGTTCGGCGTGGCGTAATGCACTCCGGGCCTTGGCTTCGGGTTACTCGGGAATATCTGCCTGTTGGTCCATATGCAGTGTGTCGACGTGCGGAGGGGGCCCTCGGCCCGGCGCGCGCTTTCACAGTTTGATAGCATGCAGACGCTCGGAACGGGGCGATTCGCCTCGAGGTCCACAATCCCGATGAGGTGGTTTCAAACATTGGCCACGGAGCGCGGATCTTAAAGAGATTCTCCGCGTTAACTATTACATGTATCAGCGTAGCGTCGAATGTGCCCGCGTTGTGACCTTGGCCGGCGAACGGTGAGTGCTATTACATGTAACCATAGGAGATGTTCCCTTCAAGGAAGACGTGAAGGTACGAGATATATAATTAGGCGAGCTTCTGTCATTGTGCCTGTGGAGAGAGATTAAAGTTGTTCCATAGGACACTTGAGTCATCTGGGTGAGTCGAATGCAGAACGGAAGGGGAAACAGGAGTGTCTGTACGTCCGGGAGTCACCTTCCTACAAATACCCCGCCTAAGCCTGGCCAGGCCATTCCTCATTTAAGAGTTACCAAGATATGAAGAAAATGAAAAAAGGACGAGACTAAGAGTGTTGTAAGCAGGTTCTTCTATCTATATAATCGTATTGTGAACTTTCTCCACGCCCAAGGTACTGGTGGGCAGCGTTGGCCACAGGTCTACCTCGTAATTTTCATATGACTGTTCATGAAATACCCCATGGCTATCCGGAACAGCCATCCCAGTGATGACACGCGTGATTGTTCAGCGGCATGTGTTCCTGGTACGGCTCGGGCTGTTGGACTTTCGTAAGTGCTCCCCCCTTCGATACCAAGTTGGAAGTCATTCGCCTCAGCGTCGCCTAAATTACCAACAACCCACTGACCCCAACCCAAACAGACAAACCCCCCGGGCCCAGGCCAGCAAATCCTGCACCTCACCATGCCCCCCTACCTCTTCGCCAGGCTGGCCCCCTACGCCTACCACCAGGACGACGTCGACGCCGACCGCTTCTCCCCAGGGCCCATCAACACGGCCTTCACCGCGCGCCTCTCGCACGCCGACGCGGCCCACTGGCTAGCCAACCTGGACCAGTTCCCGCACGAGCCGGCGACCGCCAACCCATCGGCGCTGTTCCTCGCGCTGCAAATGTACACGGTCGCGCGGAAGACCCGCACCGTCGGGCTGCAGCTGCTCGCGGCGTGGCGTATGTTCCACACCCGCTGGGGGGCGATTGGGGCGAATGAGTTGGCGGGGTTTGTGAATGCGATGTATGAGGTTTTGGGGGGTGACGAGGAGGACGAAGCGGAGTTGAGGCTTGTCAAGGGGAGGGTGTGCAGGGTTATTGCGCGGTGGTATTGGATGGGGGAGTTTCGGGCCGAGATGGCGCCCGTGGTGAGACGGCATCGGGTGTTGGCGCTGCAGGTGATGGATGTTGCGGCGAGGGCGTATCATGCTGTGGGGGACCCGCTGATGGGGGGTGTTATGGATGAGGAAGATAGGTACGGATGTCGAGTGAGGTGGTCACGAGGCGGGTTAGGTGTGCATAGGGCTGAGACAGGGCTGAGAGGCTGAGACACGTGGGGGGCCTGGTTCTTGTCCGAGTTCCAGATCGGCGTGGGATATGATACCCGGACATTGCCCGTTTTGTACTGTTGAAAACATCTTTCACCCCAGTAATCCCCAGGTCCTGGCTGTATGTACGCCCAATGTGATCCAGTGGTAGATCATGAGAGGCATCGCGAAGAGACCCCGGGAACTAACGATTACGGAATAGGTAGGGAAACAACCCGGAAATATACGGTATCGTCTAGCCAAAATGTACGCAAAGCTTCCTCATGCGATGTCCCTTGACCCCGTGATCCTGCCGCGGCCAGCCGGCGACATACAATGATGATACCTTTAAGCCCTGGCCCCCACCCACGTACCACCCTCATGGGAGCAACCGCTTCAGCGGATGCGCCTCCGTGTTAAAGACGTACTCATCCAAGCTGATCAGATCCGGCTCGCTGAACATCAAGTAGAAATACTTGAGCGTCTCGCCCAGCCAAAAGCTCTCCATCGAGTCGCTCTGCTCGGGCTTGCCCTCGGTAACGGTGATATCCACAAGCGCCGAGTTGGCCAGCGGGGTCCTGGTGTTCTCCTCAATCGCCTCAAACATCCTCCACGCCGACTCAAGCAGGTCCTTGCGGCCGGTGATGCGGTACAGGATGAAGACGCTCTCGATGGCCTCGGGCCGCAGGATGTACCGCTTGTCGCCGATGGACACAAAGCCCTTGGGGATTTTCATGTGGGAGAAAATGATATCGTCGGCTACCTTTGCGTCCATGTCGCCGTCTAGGCCGACCTTGGTGAGCACCGTCTGCCGCCACTTGTCCTCGTCCCACGGGCAGTGGTCGGCCGACTCGCACGGCAGCATGTGGAAGGTCTCGGGCATGATGCCCAGCGGCATGGCCTGGTAGGTCCAGATGCAGCCGTCGGTCAACTTTTCGCCCTTTTCGACGTGCGTCTCGTTTTTGGTCAGCCTGCCACCGAGGGCGAGCATACCGCCGGCAAAACACACGAGGTGCTGCCCCTCTGGACGTAACCGATGGACGGTCTCTCCGTTCGCCGTACGGACCATGACCAAGCCTGAGACGAGAACGTCTTTCTCGTCGGGTAACATGGGTCGAAAGAGATTGTGCTGGATGGCAGTGTCCATGGACGCCTCGTACATCTCGCGGTATATTGGCAGCAGGCCACCGACGAGGGCATACGTCTTGGGGAGGTATTCGTAGAGCGAATCGGCCATGGCGCCGAGGGTGTAGTCGTTGTGCTGGTTGAACTCTCCCTTCCGGGCGTTAACCACGACCGGCCACATACCCGGGAGGTGAGTAGTCTGTTGTTGTTCCTGGAGCAGCTCGATGATGCGCTGCACGGCGTCGTACCACTTGGGATCGCCCGTCAGCATCGACAGGCGGATGAACTCGAGCGAAAAGGAGCCGATCTCGGCGAGCAGGACGTGCTCGTAGGCGTGCTGGGTCTTGCCCCAGCTTGCTGCCCAGGCATTCCACCGCGTGAGGGGCATTCGGTTTGGGGTGTCAAACGCGACGTAGAGCAGCTCCCCGACTTCTCTGGCCTTGGTGAGGAGGCGCTTGTCGCCGCTGAGATCGTATGCGGCGAGGAAGCCGCCCAGATAGCGGATGTTGGTCTCGAAAACGCTGATGTCCTCGGAGGGCACCCTGTTAAAGTTGATCCTTGCTGCCGCAGCAACGGCCTCTTCGAACTCATCCTTCAGACCCATGATCCAAAGTGTGTCGAGACTGTCGACGAGTGTAGCCCCCCATCCGCCAAAGGGGTTATGTCTGCCTCCGCTAACAGGTTTCAGTTCATCGCTCCTCCAGGCATGCTTGCGGTACGACTTCCAGCAGCGCTGGAAGGACTCCTTGACGGCGTCTCGTCTCTTGAGTCGCACAACCCGGTCGGCGTCGGATTCTGGGCCAAAGTCCTTCTGCACCTTGGGCAGTGCCAGCGGCTGCCCGGTCGGAAGAGCCCGCATGTCCTCGACCGGGTTCTGGGGCTTCAGCTTGGTCCATTTTGATTTGATGACCTGGAGGGTGCCTGTGTCGGACAGATCGGTATCGAGTTGCCAGAATGAATAAACGAAAAAGAGGACGACGCCGGTGAATAGAAATGCTAACGTTCTTCGCCGGCCCAGCGTTGGCATTTTCGAGGCGGCGCGGGTGCTGCAGGCTGCCTCGCTGCGGTTGTTGAAGCATGCATGATGAAGGTGAAAGAAAGGTTTCAAGAATCAAGACGGATCCGGAAGCGCCGGGAAGAGAGAGCTCCGAATGGTTCTTGGCCGAAAGTTAACTAGAAAAAGCGGTGTAAAATACCGTAAGAATTTCGAAGAACCCACCCGCGAGCGATTGGTTTTGTCGAACCCGACTCAACTCTGTTCTCTCAACAACGCGGGAGGCAAGGTACTCCAAGTTTTACTAATTGGCCGTGTAACCAGGTACCACAACATGCATCAAGCAGACAGCAGCTTACCCCGCCCGGGGTTGGGTTAGGCTCGAAGCTCTGTTCCTTACTCCTACACTCTTAGCTCTAAGCAGGGCTGAAATGCCAACATCTGATCAATGGCACCGGCTCAATCACGACTCGTCAGGAACCTCGGTTCCGGGCCTTCTGGGCAGCGGACCCCCTTCAACTCCCTATCAGTAGGCCAACAATGGCGGCAATGCCGCGCGTTGCACCAGGACGGCACGGACTGCCGGGAACGCCTCCTCCACGCCAGCACAACTTCTGCCCCCGGCACGACCGGGAGCGCAAGCAGCTTTACGTGGCCTACAAATCCAAGGAGGAGTATTACCGCGGCATTGAAGTGAAGCATGGCGACGTCGACGCAAAGGCAAAGATCGAGGCCAAGCTGGCCGCCGGCAAGGAAACGCTGCAGGTGCGGGACCAGGTCAACCGTCGCTTTTTTAGTCTCTCCGAAGACAACCGCGGCCACGTCAAGTGGATTCTGAAGCTCCAGGCAGAGCTGCACGACTTGGACATAGAGCTGGCTTCCTTGAACGCCGAACCACCCGCAGGCCCGGCACCCCCGCCCCAACCGCAAGCGGCGCCGTTGACGTTCCGGTCACTGCTTCATCCCTCTGTGCCAATGTCGGCGCTGAGCCACCTCCCGGACGACAGCCACGTCGTTATTTTGAAACGGGTGGGGGCTGTCTTCTTAACCGCCATGGTTGAGAAGCTCTACGCTATTGCGCCTTCCTTGACGATTCAACTTCGCTCGTCCTCGACGACGTGACCCATGAGAAGCGAGAACCAAATGTCCGGGATTTTGTCATCCGCTTCCTCTTTCGGGAGCTCCTGGTATACAAGGCCGACGCCGATGAGCTGGCTAGAGCTGCCCGGACGCCAACCATCGACGCTTTTCTTCGCGAGTCCCTTGATCTCGAGTACTACAGCAAGTTCTTCACGGCTTTTCGGGAGGGACGTTCCGACACATTCCATTTGCTCCGCGATGCTGTTTGCGGCCACCTTCTCAGCCTACAGCCGCCGTCGCTGTCGTCGTCCACCACGATCCTGGGCGCAGGGGTTGCCACAGACGACACGCAACGAAGGATGGATGCGAGAGGCTGGGATATTTTGTGGGGATATTTCCATGATATTGTAGAATGGTGGAATCTCGAAATGTTCGCTGGCAGTTTCGACAACTTCGTGGCAGTCAAGACCTTGACTGCGTGCCTCCGGTACGGATCTGTCGACCAAAGGGAGGACGATGATACCCCGAACTGGTACTTCCCGGACGAGGACGTTTCCCAAGGAATGCCTACTTTCCGTGATGCAAGGGTTTATCGGCGTCACAAAAGGCTACCGCGACAGTAACGAGCCCCTTGTCAAGATCGAACCCGGCGTCGCCACGGAAAGACAATCCCGTTGCTACCTTGTGGGAAGAATGAGCAAGAAGGATCTGTTAGCCCAGAAGTTGGCGCAGGAGTTGGGCGAAAGGATAGCGAGGTTCCAGGTTTTGGTCTATGATCGAGAGACCGGGGCAAAGGAGGTGCCGATGCTAAACTCCGTTTCTGCAGACAACAACCCATGGTTTGGCCGGTTCCGAACGGCGTCAACGAAGGACGAGCTGAGTTCGCAGCCATGGACGGTCGATTGGTCCTTGAAGAACATTCTAGAAGATGTCCAGCATATTCACACCCTACGAGACAGAAACATGGCCAAGGACTACTACGACTTTGTCATTATCGACACAATAGTGACAATACCGAGCAAGACATTCGACCTTCTCGATCTCGTCGCGGATGCGTTGCTTAAGTTGAACCGGGATCCGCCATATCGCGAAGTCCTCCGCAAGGCTATCCAGAAACACGCCCCAGCAGAGGAACAGGACCGATATCTCGAGGCGTTGGAGCAAATGAACTTCGGCCCACTTGCCCTACCAGTACCCACTCCTTGTCAGTACCTGGGCAACCGCGTTCGATGTTGGGACCCCCCTGACACCCTCCACGCCCATCTCCAAGCCTCTTCGCGAGACTCCTTGCCCGTGATAAGCCTGCGCGAGTCACGGTTCATTGAAAACGTCGTATCCGACCTCGAGTCGCACGGCGTCGTGACCCGACTAACCGCCTACGAACCACCACTCACTATGCCTGTCGCGGTGCGAGGAATGGACGGCTTGGACGATCTCTACTTTCCCTACAACCTGGGCCCCATGGACGAGCACGCCGTCCGCGGCACCATGCTCGACCCGTCCCGCCCGTTCGACAACCTCGCCGACTTCACCGCCGCCTACCAGCACGCCCACCCCGCCGCCGTCTTCGCCAAGGGCAGCATCAGGGTCCACTACTGCGCCTGGCCGATGCCCATGCTCAGGGGAGGACACTGTGCATCGGGGCTCGTCTTCCGCACCCCCGAGGGCCGGCTGTACCGGTGGAAGACCCTGCCGTTCGACTTGCCGCTGGCGTCTCGCGTGTGGCAGGCGTTTGTGGACCACAAGATCAACGGGAAGCTGTCGTTTGTGCGCCTCGTGCAGACGACGCTCGTGGTGTGCGCCGAGGACGGGGACGGCGCGAGGCCAGTCTCGAGGCGTTGGTGGAAGCTGGCGGGAAGCATGGGTGGTTGTTTTCTGTTCCGTCGCCGGGGCAGTGGACGGCTGACCTGGGGAGATTGGGACTCGGGTCGTTGTGGGAGGGACTTCGTCCTGCCCTGTGATGCTGACTGAGGTGGCAGTCACTCCCAGCTCTCATGTTAAAATAACACCTTGGCCTTTGGGCCTTACCTAGACTCGCAGTAGGTTACATGTACTCAGGAGTTGTCAGGATCCGAGAAGTTCCCGTCTCGGCGTTGCATTGTCATGGCCCAAACCGGTTAGACTCGAATGGCATCATAGGACCAAGCAATGGGCAATGCCCCTTGGCGTCCGACGGCAGCCTCTATTGTCATCAGCTCACGTTCTGTTCAATACTGATCGTTAACCACGGCAGTTCCGCCACTGGCAGCAACCCAAGCTCAACAACCTCATCGTCAAGATGCTACCCCGGCCTGTCCACAACCTGGGCCGCCGTGCCTGGAAGGTCATTCGGGTCAACTGGCATCTCGGAGTGACTGCTTTTGGCGGGCCACCGGTCCATTTCCGAATTGTGAGTTTTCCTATGTTCAGCTTCTCCATATCGTCCCCTGACCTCAATGCTCTTCGCACAGTTCAACGAGAAATTCGTCCAAAAGACAGCATGGATCGACGAGCAGGTCTTCCAGGAGCTGTTCAGCATCTCGCAGTCACTGTCGGGACCCGCCAGTACCAAGATGCTGTACTGCATTAACCTGATCCGCGGCGGCTTGATGTCGGCTCTGCTGAGCTTCCTGATCTGGAGTCTCCCGGGCGCCCTCGGCATGTACGCCTTGTCCATCGGAGTGGCCAACATCGACGAGACGCTGCCGGGCCCGGTCTACGCCCTGCTGTCTGGTCTCAACTCGGCCACCGTGGGTGTCATTGCCTTGGCCGCCGTTGAGCTGTCCCAGAAAGCCATTACGGACAGGTTGACGCGAATCGTTGTCTTCTTCACGGGCGCCGCTGGCATGCTGTACAACGCGCTTTGGTACTTTCCCGTTCTGATGGTCATCTCGGGGATCGCAACCCTCACCTTTGACTTCCGCTGGGTTCATCGCCCAGTGGCGAAACTGCTAGCCGCAGTCAAGAGGCTTCGAACCAGGCAACAGGGCCAGCCCAACGAACCATCTTCAGAATCCCCAACCACTCCTCCGAACCAACCTAACAACCCCGATACTCACCCCCCGCAACCCAAGCACGCCGCTCCCATCTCCGACCTCCCCACCACCGAACCCTCACCCCGCCCCTCAACGCCAACCTCAACCTCCGAGTCCCACCGCATCATCCCCCCCTCCCACACCCTCTCCCTGCCCCCCTCCCTAACCTGGAAAACTGGCACCATCATCATCGCCGCCTTCCTCGCGACCTTCATCCTGACCACCACCCTCCGCAGCACCCTCCGCCCTACCCCCCCTTTACTCTACCGCCTCTTCGCCAACATGTACCTCGCCGGCACCATCATCTTCGGCGGCGGGCCCGTCGTCATCCCCCTGCTGCGCGAGTACGTCGTCGCCGAGGGGTGGGTGTCCCCCCGTGATTTTCTGATTGGGTTAGCGCTGATCCAGGCGTTTCCGGGGCCGAATTTCAATTTTGCGGTTTTCTTGGGGAGTTTGACTGCCCTGGGCGGGGGTTATAACTCCCTGGCTGGGGCGGTGATTGCGTGGGTGGGGATTTTTGTGCCTGGGTTGGTGTTGGTGCATGGGACCATGGGGATTTGGAGTGCCGTCCGCGGGAGGAGGTGGGTGAAGAGTGTGTTGAGGGGGGTGAATGCCGGCGCTGTGGGGTTGATGTACACGGCGGTGTATCGGATCTTTGGGGTTGGGTATATTGATGAGGGGTTTCAGGCTGGGAGGAGCCTCGGGGATGATCCGTGGTGGGTGGTTATTACGGCTACGAGTTATGTGGGGGGGAGGTATTTTGGGGTTAGTGCTCCGTTGGCGATTGTTTTGGGCGCGGCCATGGGGTTGGTGAGGTATGGCGTGGTGTCGGGTTGATGACGGCGGTGGTGTGTTGTGTCTGGGGGTGCTGTGGCCGCCGGGCAAGGCTCAGATGTGGTTGAATAAGGGGGCTTGACTTCCCAAGGAGAGCAGTATCAGCTGAGTCCCGAAATTAGATACCTGCCTTGCTTTGAGGGGACTAAACCATTAATTACTTCCAGTCCAAGTTTCAGCGACACAGAGATATTCTGGTACGGCAAGGCTCGAGCTGTTCTTGGTTGTCCTGCAGCAGGTAAGGGGCTATGTGCAACTAACTGCGCGAGGCGTTTTTTACAAGTATTGGTGCCCGAGAACCTGAAGTGGCTTTCCCCCGCTTCTGTACGACCAAACCTCTCGGACAATTTTGACACCCAACTTTCCCCGAAGGCATCCAACTGTGTCCTGACGATATCACTATCGTGCAACATTTGCATCACGGCACCTCCGTTTCGCCAAAACAGTCCACTTCTCCTCTCCCGCGGGTTACCCTTGCTCGGCCGCACGATAACCCTCCCCAATGGCTGAGGTCGCCGGTCTGGCTCTAGGGGTGGTTGGTTTAGCTGGGATTGTCGGCGCCTTCAAAGATGTTGTCGATCTGTTCTCGCTCTTCGTCGACTCCAAGCACCTTGGCCGGGACTACGAGATCCTCGATACAAAGTTGGACATTGAAAAGACGATGCTTCTGCTCTGGGCTGACCGTGTGGGTCTTCTTCGCCCCGACTACGACCGCCGGCTGGATCTTCCCAATACGCAAGAGACAGTCTTCCGGGTCCTGGCCTGTATCCGCTCCCTCCTTGGGGACGCCTCCCAGTTGAAAACAAGGTACGGCGTTCAGACCTTCGGGGTCCAAGATTTGGCGGTGTCGTCCAAGGCAATATCAGCCCTTCACGACACGGGGCGGGCGGTCAGCAGTCGTCCCATGGAGCGGTTGGCTCGAGAATTCGACAATATGCATTTGCGGATGCAGATCCCTGAGCAAACCAGCATCAAGAACAAGTTCCGCTGGGCCGTCAGGGACAAGCAGCAGTTTACAAACCTGCTCAGCGACCTCTCGCACTTCACCACGAAGCTCAACGCCCTCGTTCCGGCCACCTCTGCCCCTGGAATTATCCAAGACGACTTGCAACCGACACAAGATCTCCGCGGCCTCAAGATTGTCCTCGAAGAATCCGCTGGCGTTGGCGAGCATGCTATAGCCGACGCTGCTCAGGAGGCCATTGATCGGAAGTTTCAAGATAGAATTCTGGAAATGCTGTGGTTCCGCACCATGACGGCAAGGGAGGAAGAAATCAAGCCCGCGCATGCCAAGACATTGGATTGGGCTCTCGAACCTCCGGAAGGCAAGGGCCAGTGGCATGACATGTCAAAGTGGTTGAGGTCAGGGGAGGGCATGTACTGGGTGTCTGGGAAGGCCGGCAGCGGCAAGTCAACGCTGATGAAACGACTTTCTCGACATCGGCGGACAAGAGAACTGCTCACTGAGTGGGCGAGCGGCGGTCCGTGCAACCTCGTCAGCTTTTTCTTTTGGAGCCTTGGAACTCTCGAGCAGAAAACCCAGGAGGGGCTCTCAAGGTCCCTCCTCCACCAAATCTTAACACGGCACCCTCCACTCATCCGCGAAGCACTCCCGGGTATGTGGAAAGAGCTGAGCCGCACCGGCAAAGACGTCGACCTGCCCTCCCTGACCGAGGCTCGACACGCCTTCCGAGTACTGGCATCCAAGGCAAGCGAACTCGGCAAATTCTGTTTCCTCATTGACGGCCTGGACGAGTTTAGCGGTGACTACCAGAACGCCATCGCCTTCATCAAGGAGCTCACCAGCAACCCTGGTCTCAAAGCAATAGTGTCGAGCCGGCCCATCCCTGAGTGCGTTGCTGCGTTCGAGGACAACCCACGATTAGAGTTGCACAACCTCACCAAAGATGACATCACCACGTACGTCTGGGACATCATAGGCCGTCACAAATACATGGAGAGATTGATCAAGAGAAGCCGATATGTGTTCCAGGCGCAGGGGCTCATGGACGATATCATTCACAAGTCCTCGGGTGTCTTTCTGTGGGTTGTTCTCGCATGCCAATCGCTGCTTTCCGGGTTCGCGGACTACGATCAGGTCGATGACCTTCGGCGCCGGGTTCAAGAGCTCCCACCGGAGTTGGAGGACATGTTCAAGCATATGCTCGGCAAAGTCAACAAGCGCCACAAGGAACAAGGAGCTTACATCCTACGCGTTTGTCATGCAATCTCCACGAATCTCTACTTTCCAATCAACAACATGAATTTAAGGATCGACGCACTTCCTGTTGCTCTGATCTGCGGGGATCACGTCGACGTCCAGCCTCTTTCGACCGACGAAAAACACGACATCTGCGACGGCCTCCGGGGCTGGTTGACCAGTCGATGCGGCGGCTTGTTGGAACTGCACCTAGCTCCCAGAGACCGAAACTTCAGGCACTACCGCTGCTATTGTCGCGGTTTTAGCTTCAACCATGATCTTCTTGTCGACAGCAACGTTGTCTGGGTTCACAGGTCAGTCGTTGAGTTCCTGAATACTGACGACGCTTGGAATCTGGAATGTCTTCACGTCAATGAAGGCCGGCCGGGAACTTCAGCAGTCCTGTCGCTTTACAGTTTGCATTTAGTGATGCAATCACAACCACACGGAAGCTTTTTTGGTTCTTATCGACTCTTCTCGTACACTCTTCGCTTCGGAGCTAGGGCGGATGCTGAGGAGCCCACGCGACATGATAACTGCTTTTGGGGGATGGCCCCTTATCTGGACTGGATACGCCGCTCAGAGAGAACCCGGTTCCCTCAGTTTCGAGCCCTGAGGGAGATAATAGCTCGTCACTCGGAGGTTAGCCAAGGCATTTCCCACGCGCTTCTTCTGCTCGCGGTGGAATCAGGGGCGGCCAACTACGTCAAGGCACACCCCGACTTCGCCCGGCTTTTTTGCGCGGGGGTTAAGTCCCCCTGCGGTTGCCTGCCACTCTTGTACCATGCTACGGACCACCGTTTGCTTAGGGCTATTCTCGAAGATGTCCCACTCTGGTGGCCAACACCGTCGAGAGCCGTTGTTTCGCTGCTCCTTGCCTCGGGCGACAGCCCAAACAAGACAGTGACGCTGCCCTCTTCTCCTGGGTGCGATGGGGAACAGGAGTACATCAATACGACGCCGTGGAGGTGCTGGCTGGGCCGTAACAGGGCCCCGCCAAGAATTGGCGCCGGAGACCGCGCATTAGTTGCGGACATCACCGCCATGTTCCTTGCGGCCGGGGCAGACCAAACACAAAAGGTTCCTGATTGGATTCTCCGCTTTCTCTCGGATCAAGACATGTGGGATAGATTGACAATTCCACGGGAGCAGCTCCTTCAGGTGGTGGAGATTCTGCAAGAGAAGGAGATCCTGCAAGAAGAAGAGGTGTATGTTTCTGGGGATAGCTAGTGCCGGTGAAGGGCAAGCAACGGTCATGTAAATCTGGGAGCGATAAGGACGCGAGTGGATTAGATGACTCGCTTCACACGAGATGGGAAACGGGGGCCGAGCATGGCAGTGAAGACGATCAAGGTAATTGGGGTTACAAGAACCCAGTGCTACCATGGCAACGTCGTGATATGGACTTTTTGGACAATGGGGGGAGGATAGGGTCGGTGTACCTCGATTAGCACCAGGCGCAGAGTGACAAGGCAGGCGGAAGGCGGGTCAGAAGTCTCACAGTCCAAGGCCTGTCCCGAGCAGATGGCAAGGAATTGTCATATTGTCTCTGAGTTTACTTATGTGCTCGATCCTCAAAACCACAGGGCCGTGAGGCCTTATTAGGCGGATGGACTAGTCCGCGAGCCAAGTCCTGTGGTCATCCAGTCCCCATCCATGTACCGAAACCCATTCCTCCTGCCATGTACCGTGGTGGCAGTTTCGCGCCTGTCATCTTTTCCAACGCGGGATGTGTCTCTCCCAATCCTCATCCGGGATGTTGGGTGCTCCGGTGAAAAGTGCTGTGACCCGGCGGCCAAGGAAAGGTGTGTGCCAGCAAACGGGTGCCTCGCCTGTGGCGAGAAGCTCGACGTTCTCAAACGCCGCGTGGATCATGGACCCCTTCGTTACATCTTCGCACCTCCGACCGCCCTGTTCATCATTGCGATGACCGAACCAGGTTGCCGGCTGTCCTTCGTAGACCCCTCCCAGATTCTTCCACGTTGTCATGGCAATCACACGACCAATGCCTTCGACGTCCTGTGCGCTGAAGCACATGTCGGTGTCGCACTTCTTGCATCCTCGTACGAGATTGACCCTGAACCGGGCACGGCGCTTGACGCACTTGGTCTTGGTGCATGGCTGGGGATGCAGGACCGCACACTTAAGGCCGGAGCCGAAAGCTTGGGCGAGAATTGCGTGAGGAACGGGTGTCGAGTTGTAGCACGGCGGGATGTGCTGAGGGTAATCGTTCATTTTTCTTCCATACCCAGGGTGCCCTTTCACCCCCGTCTCGTGAGCCGTGGCGAACCGGTCATCGGTGCCAAATGCATGGCGGCGTTCAAAGGAGGCGTTGCGAAGGCCACTCTCAGCCTGAAGGCTTTTAGCATGGTCGTGGGAAAGATTGAGACCAAGCCGGACCCATTCAAGGTGGGAGCATATCGGATGCGCGTCCAGACCGTGCACAATCTCATTGAGTGAGTAGGCGCTGCGCCCAGTGAGCTCTCCGTCCGCAGTCAGGGGGGCCACCAGGGTTTCCTCTCGGGCAAAGAGGCTGCCGTCGATCATGCGGAGCGTCGTGTTGCTGAAGACCTTGAAGTCGGGGCGGATATACACCTTGGTTCGTCCCGCCATTGTAAGCAGCTCGCTGTAGGGTTGGCGACGGATGTAGCGCTTCGCAAGTAGACGGCAGAGTGCCGGGGTTACCCCCTCTGGCAGTTGGCAGACCTGATCCCGCAGACACGTCATAGCTGTAAGGCTAGGGAAGCTGGGGAAGTAAAGAACACTTCTGTTGGGCGCCGAGGCTATTGGCGCGCAAGGTCCGTGCAGTTTGTTGCATTGCTGGCAAGCAACCAGAAGGTCGGTATCCCGCTCCAGGAGGAGGAGCAGACGCCAATGTTCCTGGGGGTTCAAGTTGATGAAGAACGCGGGGCCTAAAAGGGCGAACATGGCCCTGCTGCTCAGGGCTAGAGCCACGGCCGATTCCTTTGGCAGAAATGTGGCGATGAGATAGATGAGGACGGCGGGTAGCGAGGTGAAGGGAAATGGATATTCCGGTGGGTAACAGTCGTTTGCGAGGGGCATGAAGTTGGCGACATCATACCACGGGTTCGGGCGTGCCTTGTTGTTTCCGGGAGACCATACTGCTTTGGAGATGGTCGGAGGGACGGATTGATCGGTCGCGCAAGTCATCGCATCGCTGGCCGCCCGGTGAGGGCCGGCGGCTTGGGGAGCAGCGATTTGGTCCATCGCGAGGGTCCGGCGTACGCCTTCGCCGGCATCAGTTGGACCGTCAAGAAAAGGGTATCATGGATATTGAACAAGCTGCTTACCAGGTACCTTGAACCGACGTGACAACGGGCGGAAAAGCTAAGCCATCGCAATGCGTGGGAAGAAAGGCCGCGTTAACAGCCAGTTGGTGAAAGAGTTTGAAGGTTTGTTGCAAATCGGGCATCGGTTGCACACTCCACTCGAAATTTTCCAGCAAGGAGGCCCGGGCTTCGACCGGCCATGACGGATGAATGAGCTTCGCAAGCGCGTGCGGGCACAGTGTATTATCTTCCAAATCACTGACCTGGTGTGAAATTCACCCTGCCACTGGTTGTTTACTGTTTTCTGTTTTCTCCCTTCACTCCCTTTGTGGAAAGTATAGTAGATGTATCCCTGCTTCTCAGACCTGTAACAGACCTTGTTTCCGAGTGTTATCAGGAATAACTGCCCATCAACAGGCGTTTGTAACAACTCACAGGATTGATATTTCGGGTTGGACTGGCAGCAAGCATCTTACGACTAGGGGCAACACGAAACGGGCAAACAAACCGACACTCCGACCTGTCTTGCGTTTACAACTGGGCAGGAGCCCCGAGGAACCAACAGGCGGACTACTTTCTGAACGGGACTTTTGTCTACCGGACTCCCAAGGGGGACGCCGAAGGCGTGTCTTGGACAAAAACTGCCATGGACAACAACCTGAAGACTTGCTGTAAAATGAGACAATATACAACACTCACTGCTTCTTATCCTTCACTTCCTACTTCCCTCCCCCCTATTTTCTTGTCTTCACCTTGTCCTCTGGGCTGTACTCCAACATCACTCTTCCCATGCGTATCCGAGCCTTCTTCCACTACTACAACAACTCGGGAAGACTCCTTCAGTCAAGTCCTCCACCCACGATTCGATCATCCGTCTTCTTCACCTCGACATACACCGAGCTAACAACACTCCAGAGGCACCTCCACCCCTCCCACCATCCATCCCCCTCCTCCAGCGTCACTCACCCGTTCAAAACAAACACATCCCCACCCCACCAATAAGCCCGCTGCAGCCTCCTCCCAAACCGCCGCGCAACCCAAAACGGGACCTTCCCCTTGGGATGGGGCTCATGGAACTGGATCGCTCTTTCGCCCTTTACGCCACCGAGCGTCGTTAGGTCACGAGGCTGGAACTGCCAGACGGAGCCGTACAGCTTGTGCGCCGTGAACCGCGCCGCGGCCATGGCGTATAGGAAATCGGCCCACGCGACCTCGCCCGAGGTAGAGTGGGTGGCGGGGTTGTGGAAGAGGGTGTGGAAAACTTTGAGGGCGCGGTGGGGGACTGAGATGATATATGGGGGCGGGAGGGGTGGTGGTTGGAGTTGGAATTGCCTGGGAATTTCAAGGGTGGTGGGTGGGTTCGATGGCGGTGGGGGCTTCGGGGTGCGTTTGGTTTTGGATTTTGTCTTCTTGTGAGAGCCATCAGAGGCGGTTGTCGAAGGATGGTTGGTCTCCGGGCCGAAGTAGAGCGTTGAGAGGGCCTTGTAGAGGGTGTTGACCGGGTCTACAGCCGGGGGTTTTGGTTCCGCGGACGGTTGCTGGGGCTCAACCCATTCTGGAGTGCGTTGAATGGCGCGGCTCTGCGACAATAAACGTCCTGTTGCCGTGTTGCTGATGTCGCCGGCAAACTTGTGGGGGGATTCGTCGATGCTGGCCCAGAAGTTGTCCAAGTTTGCTCTGCATCCCTAAGAGCCTCGACGTTCTGCTTGGTTCGGCGTTTGTCGACGGGGTAGGAAAACTTCAGCTTGAATGGTTCGACCAACTTCACCGCTTTGCGGAGGTATTGGAACTTGGTGCTGTCCGTGATGCGGTTCCAAGGTGCGCTTCGCTGAGTATGCTCCTGATGGAGCTCATTCTCCATGCTTAATTATCGCGACCTGCGTAAAGGTGCGGGCCCAAGGGTGGTGTCCCTCCACTGCCCTCAAGCATTGTGCGACCATTGAGATGTCGCCAATGAGCTCCGCCATGTACGAGGATATCAGCTCCCCTGCCTCGGGCTCTGCCTCCACCAGTCGTTCGAGCTCATCCACCGCAAGACCGAGCCCAATGCTCTCCAAGTCAACATCCTCGGACCACAGCGTGTTAAGCAGTTAGAGAAGATTTCGTTGTGCCTCGCCCTTGACGGACCCGGGTTTCAGGCATAATCTCAAGCTCAAGCGGCTGTCTGCATGTGTCGACGCATTTCGAAGGAACAAGTGTCTGAGTGCTGGCGAGCCCGGTCCCGCCAACTTCAGCCGCTGAAGGAGGGATGTGGCCGTCAATTTAAGGTAGTAACGAAACCCGATCAACGCCCGGTTATAGTCGTCGGGCAGGTCGTCCGCGGGGGACATGACAGTCTCGTGGCGAGCTTGCATGGCCCGCAACTCCCCGGCTTGCTGTCGAAGTTCAGAAAATGCCTCCAGATAGAGAAATACATCGTTCAGAAAGTCTCCGAGGACAACTGTCCAAAACTTGTCGGCTTGGAGTCCTTTGGTAAATGGGTGCGGGCTCCCCTTGCCGTCATTGAGCATTTCTGGCCGGTGCTCTTTCATCTCGAGAAGCTGGTGCGCGAAGTAAAGGGGGTCCTCACGGAGGGCCCAAAGTTGGTCCTCAGCGGCGCCCGCCCTCGCGGCAAGGAGGGATTCAATCTTGGCGAGGTTTAGCTCAGCCGGAACGCGATAGGGGGCTTCGGCTGCCATGACGCTGAGAGACTCAAACCCGACCGCTTCCCTGCTGGGCGTAATTGCGGGCTCTGGTTGGATGGGAAACTCGTTGGAAACCAACGAAGCGGTGGGTATGTCGTGGAGTATCTCCCGACAGCATCCAACGAGGAATGCCAACAAACGCTCCTGGATTTCGAGGACGAGCAGCCCTTCGCCGGCCATGAACTGTTTCCCGGAAACGACCCAGTCGCGGGCATGCTTATCGTCCTCCCACGCCAGGACCTTTCCGTAGTCGGTCAGGTTGTCTTCGGTGACGCCATTCAGGATCATGGTGTGACCATCGAGAAACACGGGGACAACGGCCTTGGTGACGAAGCCGAACTTGGTCGCGTCAGCATCTGCTGCAGCAAACGCGGATGGAAGATGGCGCCCACGGGCGTTCATCAGCAGGACCAAATGTTTTGGCTTTGCCAGATCTTCCTGGTTGACGTAGGGCCATAGATAGTCCTTCCTGAACTTGGTGCCGGCGTTCCGTTCGGCCTCCGTCTCTTTTCGAAAAGCATTGAAGTCAGGGCGGTGGGTGTAAGGCATGTCTGGCCAGACTTCAAGGATGGTCTTGAGCCTTTGCTTCTTGGATTTCTTCGTCCAACGCCTGTCGATTGTCGCTTCATGACGCTGGAGGAGCCCTCGGAGCGTTTCCCAGTGCTCCACAATGTTTTTAGCTCTCTTCTCGGCTTCTCGACGAAGGTCGGCGGCGGTGACGATCGTGGGAATTGGGAACCGCCTCCCAGGTCCGCTGATCATGGAGACGACGCGGTGCAAGTCTTGGCTTGATCCGTTGAATGCTGCTGCCGGAATGTTGCTATTCCGGGTGCCATCGCGCCCACTATCGATGGCAAGAACACCGTTTTTCGTTTGTGGACGACATGGCTCGGAAATGGCCCTCGACAAGTCAGGGCCTCGAGATCGAAAAAAAAAAGGAAACAAGAGTAGTCTATACAACAAAAAAAGATGCGCGATCGTCGCTGGTGTCGCTGATGGGATCGCTAACGTTTGTGAAAGACTTAGCTGGAAGAAACTCTCGGGAACCAGGGCCTCGGGCCAGGCAGCGCGGGGGTGGATGGCTGGGAAAGCACTTGAAGTATGGCGGCGGTGGGCTGGCACGTCTCGTGATCCGTCCGAAGGCATTCCCAGGTAAACAAATACATGACCGTACTAATAACACTGTAGCAAGTGGGGTGTTCTGTTGCATCTTGAGGTGGGAAGCCTCTTAACACCAGGCTCTGTCCATCGCCATCAGATAGGATTGCAGCGCCGGAGAGATCCCCTACCTTTCGTTACTCGTGCCGAGACAGATCTGTGTGCGCAGATAAGGTCGCCGCCATGGCGGCCGCCTACGACATCCCCGTGGCAGACAGATGTAGGGCTCAAGGACATGGCTGACTGTCCCTTGCTGTGAAACAAATTGTTACTCATTAACAGACTCTTGGTTGGGCTTCTGTTGACCTTGTCTTCGGGCTCAAGTGACTCGAACATTGAGCTAACGCGGTGCCAACAATCCGGTGTTTGTGCATGCAAAACATGTCGGAAAGTGCAATGCAAAGGCTTCAGGTTCTGTCAAACAACAAATGGTAATTACAAACAAGCCCACACAAGGGGGAATATTGCACTCTTGCGCGCATCGCTCCGGCTTACCCGCCAATAGGGATGAGCCGGGTGAGCCGGGTGAGCTAGGGTGAGTACTCGCCGCTTTTGTCGTACGACCCCGCTAGAGCTACTAGAGTAGGGTTAAAAGCAAGAAAGCTAAAGCCTGTAATTTATAATATACCCGGGAGGTCTATACCAAGTGCATCCGCAGCGCTATAGCCTATGGGGCCTCTAGTTACCACCAGCCAACGGCTCCCGGGGGGGCTAGCAAGCCAAGAGGGCCCGCAAAGGCCCTATCGAAAGCCTAGAACAGGAGCCTTCGTATAGTGGTCGGGGCCTACAAAACAGCCCC
>MU854450.1:56596-92245 GCA_033296685.1 Parachaetomium inaequale | reverse complement strand
CTCACCACCACCACCGCCGCCACTCCCGCACCCCCCCTCCCCACCAAGTACGTCTGCTCCTGTTCACAAAGAAGTTCACTCTGAGCCCGGCCATTTGTTCGCCCCTGTGCTCTCCCCACAGGTCTCAGTTACACTGCCCCTTGGTTTTGTTTACATTCCGGGCCGGCCGTCGGACTCAGGGGCTCGCGGGTCTTGCGGGGCAGGAGCCGGAGGTGGTCGTCGTCGCCGGGTCGATGGCTCCGCCGGCCACCGGTCACTCCTGCCCTCCTCTCGCATCGCCGAGCCCACGCCTTCCCGGAGCAGGCACGATGCACAGGGCGACTGGCATGGACCCGCTCTAGTTACTGGTTTCTGCCTGCAACTGTGCAACTGCCAGTGCTGATTTGGCGGAGCCGGCCTTGCAAATTTTTCTATAAAGGCTCCCTCCTCCTCCCGCCCTTCCTCGGTTTCCTCTTTTCCTCAGCTTTCCAGGAACCTCAAAAATTCCTCGGTCTGCTTTGAGAAATCTTTGAATCTCAACCTCGCAGCCACCGAACCGGCGTTATTTTCTTGATTTTAGTTTCGGCTTGGTAGCTGACTTGCCTTCTACTTCAGCAACGCGCAGCGCGCTGCAGTCCCTGCCGTCGTCGTCGGGTAAGTCGCTTTTTCTTTGGTCCATCGATTGTCTTGTTTTCTGTCGGCCACCTCTCCATCCTGACACTGACTCTCGCCCCAGCGACCGCTCTGGCGGCTCGCAGCCCCAGACATCCGTTCGGGCAACGCCCAAATTCTTGCTCGGCCGGCGACGGCCGAACCGCGACAGGCCGATCGACCCGGCGACGGAAGCCATGATGCGAAAGGTGTTCACCTCCGGGGCGGACCAGGTCTGCAAGAGACCGCCGCCGAAGCTGAACGTCACCGTAAGTTGTCTCGCACTTGTCACTTGCAACACTGGGCTAATGCTGTCCGGAACTGCAGGTTCACGTTTCGTGGCCCGCGCCGATGCGCGGCTACAAGGATCTCGACCCTTCCGATGTCGACGTCTCGGCCCTGCTCTCTCGCGTCGCGAGGGAGCACGAGGCCGAGATCAAGGCAGAGGAGGCCGACTCCGCCGTCACCGTCACTGTCAGGGCGACGAACCGAGCGAAAGCTCAAGAAATCATCACGATCCTTCGGGGTCAGCTCCTCTACCGCCCTGGCGAAGAAAACGTGTGGCGCGCCAGACCGCTGGCCCACCCTCCGAGCGACGGTAGGGACTCCCTCACGGTTGTCCTCCGGAGCAAGGAGGGTACCACCGGTCGGCGCGCCACCGCCGCAGCAACCGAAAGCGGCGAGCCCGTCGGCGACGTTGCGACCAAGGCCGACTACAAGAAGGAGTTGGCAAAGACTCTCGACCAAACGGCCGGGATCCTGCGACACAACCCGAACGGCATGCGCATGAAGGTGCAGTTCGGCACCCTCATCGTCCACGAGTGGAAGAAGGACAAGGCCGAGTACACCTTCGCCGAGTTGGAGAGCCTGCTTTCCCGTGCTGGGACGAGAGGCACTGCCCAGATGCTGAGCACGTAAGTTTCCCTTCGTCGACTCCCCTGTCACAGTTTACTGATGCCTCATCAGGGTCAGCGAGGCTGCCGCGAAGGCTCTTGTGGATCGGCTTTCTCTGTCCAACGAGGAGTTGCCTGACTCTGTGATGAGCTACCTCAAGGCGGGCGATCCGATTCGCGTCTACTCCCTCATTCTCGAGAGCAAGAACCTGCATCTCGAGTCGACCTTCGAGCCGGTGAAAGGGCAGCAGGTCAGGGATAAGAACGCCATGCGGGGCCCGCAGTACACCCTTGGTCCGTTGACGATCCACCAGCTCGAAAAGCAGCACCGGGCGGCCGAGGTTATCACCGCGTGCCCAGAGAGGTAAGCCAGTCCGCCTTCTCCCCATGAACTCTCACTGACATTGACGGCAGCGTCCACGACTGGGGCCTCGAGATTCGCAAGAGCGCGGTGGAGCAGGATACCCGGCCTTCGCCTCCCTTCCGGGTTGAGGAGTTGCAGCAGAATGTCAGATTCACCGGAGAGCTGCTCGCTCAAGGGTTTCCCAACCTCGTCCTCCGCGACCACTTTCTCCAGAGAAACCACATCCAAGCGGTTCACGGCAAGACAGTTTTCCGGTACACGCTGGGCAACAGATACTCGTTGGACATCAACTTGTTCCACCAGTGGCAGCCGAGGCAGGCTGGGCAGAAGACGGCGACCATGATTACGACGGCCGCGGTGTTGCTGTACAGCAATGACTGGGACGACGACATGCGCGCTGGCGTGTCTGTTCCTCGGCCTTGGGATGACAGTTTCGCCAAGCAGTTCCTGCAGCAGGGGCCGACGGACGAAGCCCCCGGCGGCGTGGCGGAGGAGCCCTTGGACCACCTCCTTGCGTGGGTTGAGTGGATCCAGAAGGCGCTCGACAGCGCGTTGGAGAAGGACGGCAAGGCGACCCGCGACGGTGCCTAGGCGTTGGTGGAGAGGGAGGTGTGTTGGTAAGGGAGGGAGGGAGGGTGTATTGATAGTCTTTCTTTCTTTCTTTTTTTCTCGCTGTATTCTTTTCACGCTTTTCAGGATCGATGACTTTGCTTTTCCGGGGAGGAGGTTCTTGCTTTTCTCTCTTTTCTCGCCATGGATTAACATGAGGGCTGTGGATGGGCACGGTGTACTGGCTTATTGGGATGTAATGTATTACCAGAGGTGCCTGTTGGCCCGCAGATAACAAGAAAACACATAAAACACACGTTTGCGCCCGACTTGGTGACATGACCCACGAATGAATGGCCTGGACACAGAGAGCATGCCTGAGAGACACTTCTTGCTACCTTTCCTACTCATCATCTGTCATGTGACTGCCTCATGATGCCTGTCCTCCAGCACCAGCCCCTTGCCCTTGTGCCAACACCTTTTGCCGCAGGACTGTGACAGTGGCCCGGTCAGTATTGATCGCTTGAGTGTCTCTGGGGAGGGGGGCGGGGGCGAAGGTGAAGGGAGAAAAGAAAAGAAAAGAACAGACCTTCCTCGACCACGCGCAGGTTGTTGGTCTTGGCCTGCACGATGCCTTCGAGCCCTTGGATGTTGCCGGCCAGCTCCTTGACCTTGGCTTCGTAGAAGTCGGAGGCCGATTTGGTGTCCTGACGAGAGTGTTAGACTTTGGGTTTCCTTTTGGTGTGGGTGTGTGAGTGTATTGGGTGTTTGTCTGTGTGTCTGTTTGTGTGTCTGTCTTTTGCTGGGAGGATGGGAGGCTGTGTGTGGAGGGGATAATAGGGGGGATGTGAAGAGGGAAGTGGGTGTGAAGGAGGAAGTGATGATGGCGCCCGGGAGGGGAGAGGCTTGGGGAGGGGAGAGGCTTGGGGAGGGACGGCTCGGGGTGAGAGAGGGGAGGGCAGGGTTGGGGATGTGACAGGAGGAGAAGAGGGATCAGGGGAGGGAAAGGGGTGTGGGGGCTGGGAGTATGAGTGTACTGGGATGATGAGAGGAGGGCGAAGGCGGCGGGGTTGAGAGGACAGCGTAAACTGTGGAGGGCTTGACGGGAGGGTAAGGGTGAGGAGGGTGGTGGTGGCACCTTTTCCACGTAGAAGCCCGTCCCGACGTCGACGAGCACGCGGTCGGGGTCGGCGAGCTGGCCTTTGACGTAGAGGGAGTTTGTGAGCGGGACGAGGATGGATTTGGTTTCTGGGGGCGTTGTTAGCGGGGAGATGGAGGTAGGAGGGGCAAAGGCGACGCACTGTCAAACGAGGACGACCCCGACTTGACTACGCGCAGGCACTCTTTGAACTTGGCCTGGGCGGCGGCAAGCTGGGCGTATGAGCTCGAGAGGTGCTCGACTTCGCCGTCGAGCTGCTTCTTCACGGCGCTCAGCTGCTGGGCGCTGAGGGTGCCGAGATCGACTGCGTGCGGCGTGTCAGTGTCTGTTGCCCAGGTGGCCGGCCCAAGGAAGCCTGAGAGAATGTCTCGACAGTGACATGGTGGGGTAGTTTTCGCCCAGGTTCGGCCGAGTTGGCCTGGGGGTGAAGAAACTGACCTGCCTCTCCTTGTTGTTGCTGACCGCCGCGGCTGGCCATTTTTGGCAACTCTGGGCTTCGCCGTCTAGGACTCAGAGGGTGGCAGTGTTGATAGAACTTAGCTCCAATCTAAGCAGCTCAACAAACCAGCCTTGATCCTTCTCGAGAAACAGTGCGTTGCTCTGCCCCGCTAAGGACCACTTGTTGTGCAAGGTGGGGCAGCTGAAGCTCATGCGGGGATCTTGCAGGGCAGTTTGTGCTGGCCCGGACTTCACATTCAGTGGGGATGTGCAGGAATCGGGAGGCGGCTGGCCAAAGAGAAATGCACTTAAGCATGTCACCGTCCCACGCTGCACCGAATCCATCCTTCACAACGAGCTCGGACTCAGCATCTTGTTGCCAACCGACAGCTTGCAACGCTGTACCGCAGACCATCTTATTTTCCAAGTCCTACCCAGCACCGCTACATATACCCCGACCTCAACATCCACTTCCCATCCCCGACCACAACCAAACCCGTCGAATTCCCCCGCTCCAACAGCCAGCCCAACTTGAAGACTCAAGAAGACTAACACCATGCCCCCCCAACTCCCCCCAACCCTCCGCATCCACCACGCCCCCCCTCCCTCCCACAAATACCGCTCCCTCCTCGCAACAACCTTCTTCCCCCCGGGCACGGAAATAGCCACCTTCGCCAACCCCCTCCTCGCCCTCCCAGACGGCCCCTCCATGCGCACAACCTGCAACTACTGCCTCAGCACCACCACCACCTCCTCCTCCTCTTCCTCCGGCAGAGCCCTCAAGTCCTGCACCGCCTGCAAGGCAGCAGTCTACTGCAACCCGTCCTGCCAGCGCGCCCACTGGAAGGCCGTGCACAAGGCCGAGTGCAAGCTGTTTGGGCGCGTGCGCGAGCAGGTCGGGAAGGACTGGGTGCCTACGCCGGTGAGGGCTGTCGCGCAGGTTTTGATGCTTCTCAAGGCGGGGGATCAGGCGGTTAAGGAGGCGTTTGGGGAGGGGGGTGGGGAGTGGGAGCTGGAAGGGAATGTGGAGGAGTTTCGAGGGGAGGGGGAGGTGTGGCGGGACTTTGAGCTGCAGGCTACGGCGGCGGTGGTGTATGCTGGGCTGTTGGAGGGGGAGGAGATGCTTGGGAGGGCGAGGGAGGTTTTGTGTAAGGTGAGTTTTTTCCCCCCAAGGGATGGGGTTGAGGGTGAGGATGCTGACGCGGTGTAGATACAAACGAATGCGTTTAACCGGCTGGATGCCGACACGGGTATGGCGGGCATCTTTTTGGACGCTGGGCTGGCCATGGTCAACCATTCGTGTGTGCCCAACGCGTTTATTGGGTTCGACAAGCGGACGGCCGTGTTGCGGGCGGAACGGCCGATCCAGGAGGGGGAGGAGATTACCATTTCGTATATCGGTACGTTGCACCCGAACCTGGAGTCCATGGTTTCTTGCTAACTCTTCAGACAACACTCTCCCCAAGTCGGCTCGGCACGAGGCACTCAAGCTGTACCATTTCCAGTGCGACTGCCCCCGCTGCAAGGACGACCTCGACGTCTACGAGGTGTGCCAGACGTCGCCCGACACCCCTCTAAACTCCTTCACCCTCCAACCGGACCTAGCAAAACTGCGAAACCCGCCGATCTACAGGTCAAGAGTGTCCAAGGCAGAGATCGAGACTATTTACAAGAAGTGGCAGGCCCTCGGCAACCCAGAAGGCGATGACGAGGAGGACCACTTGAAGCTCGCCCAGGCCCGGTGGGAGCTGTGCCGGCCGCTGGTCGACGCCAGGATGTGGGCCGTAGAGCCTTTGCCAACGACAATCCTCCAGCTGGCTACGAGCTGGCAGAGCAGCTACAAGATGGTCGTCTACGCACTGCCGCTGGTCTGTTTCCTCAGCACCGAGTGCGACCCCTTCAAGCTGGTGGCGCCCTTCATGCCGTGGCGGATCAAGGGCATCCTAGCCATCGTCAAGCTGCTGGCCGTGACGGGCGAGTTTACGGCGAGCGGCGCGCTCGCGACGAGGTGCACGCACGAGGGCCTCGTCGGCACCCTGGCAATGGCTGACCAGGTCAGCATGTGCGAAGCTCTGCTGCGCCTCGCCGTCCACCACGGCTCTGTCGGCGCATCGCAGGACTGGGAGGTGCTCAAAGAAGCGAGGTCCATGTTGGAAGACCTCGAGAGCCTGGTGGGTCGGGAGCAAGAGTCGAATCTGCTTCGAGCATGGGCGAAGGACCCCGAGGACCCGGAAGGGGCTGCCTTCTTTGAGAACCAGGTGCTCAGGCCCATCAACACGCTCTCGTCTTTTGCCGTCGAGGCATTGGAGGCAATGCTGAGCGGGAAGAGCCTAGTCAAGAAATAAGGATCAGTGCTTTCATCCTCGCTTTCTGAGACGCGTCGAGATGCCGCTTGACATGCTCGGTGGACGGCCCCGCGGCAAATTTCTTCCTCTCTTTGCAGTGTTTGGCGTGTGGGCGGTTCCCTCGCTTTCTGGTAAATCTTCTCGATTCGTGGCAGTTGGAAGAGTAGACCAAGCAGGCGGAGTGGCATACCGTCGGTCTGGAGGGTCTGGGTAACCTAGCGAGGACGCGGGTCTCTTGGAAATGGGCTCCAGACTTGGGGAGGCAGCTCGTTTTCGCATTGCAGGATACATGTCGGAATATCCTGAAAGACCTGGGTCGATAGTCCGAATTACCCGGCGGTCGTCCGCCACTTGTCTGCTCGCTTCGGCCCGTTCGACTCTTCCCTTCAGAATTTCGAGCTCCATCTGCAAGGTCTCGACTTGGCTGGCCCGGTTGCCAATCTTCGCAATGTTGCTAGTGAGTACCTCGAGCTCCCTAGGAGGAAATGCTGTGTGGGCTCGTGTCGACTCGTGTGCACGGGTCTCGTCCATCTGCCGCCTCAACTGTGCCATCTCGGCACGAAGATTTACCAAATCTTGCGCATGGTCCGCGACGGATACACTGCCCCCGACTTCGGACCTCAAATCCTCCATCTCTTGCTGTTGTTGACCGAGTTCCGACCTCAGCTCGCCTATCTCTTTCTGAAACTGGTCATTCAGTGCTGCAAGCTGCTCTCCCACTTCCCGGACAGTGGACGTCACCGAGGCGAGCCCGTCCTCGAGTCCTGCAAGGGCGGTCAAATCTTGTGCGGATGCTTTCGCCTTGCCGACCTCGGCTTTTATCGACCCCAACTCCTGTTGGAGGGCCCCAACATCGCGTTGAAGACCGGGCACGGTGCCTCTCAGCTTCGTGACATCGCCCTGTATGCGGTCCGCCCGCTTGTCCAAGGCGGAAACGATCCTGAACCCGTTGCTGTCGATACGCTTGATGTCTTCTCTTTGGCTGTGGAGGTCGATCTGCAGTTGTTGTAATTCGGCGGCGCCGGGGAAGGTCGAAGTGAAGCCTCCTTGGGATGGGTCCGGGAACTTGGCCTTGTTCGACTTTGAAGGCTCGTTGACAGTCAGGACTCGCTTGATGGAAAACTCAATGTCCCGGCCGTCACTATCGAGCAGCTCTACTGACGCGAGTCTGAGAAGGATCTGGTTCCTGAGGGCACAAGTCAATACCGATCTGGCAGATCTGACCCGGCACTGCGTACTCGTCCAACACGTGGTTTACCGGCGTCTGGATGCATCTGAGACCGAGAAGAGCGCCGCAACTGCTACAGGCAATGTCTTGAAGGTGGCTGGATCAGATGAGATGATCAGCATCGAAACACGTCCGCTACGGCAGAACAAGCTGACCATTCGTCTACCAGCGTGCCTCGCTCCCCGACCCGGACCGCGCCTTGACACTGGACGGCGAGGTCGTCTTCGGGCTCCACGACCGGACTGAAATAGCTCTTGCCGATTTGTGTCCAGAGATTGGCGAAACGGCCGATCGGAGCGTCGCACTTTTTGCACTCGCAAAAGACCGTCTTCATGATGTGGATGTGGAAGCTTGGAAGGTGGTGTGTGGGGGGTTGCAGTCATGCCGGGCATCGAGATTCACGGTTTGGTAAACTCGCTGTTGTGCATTGGACTTCAGTTTCATTTTAGGGCTTCAGTTGTTGGAACTGGCAGCTTCAAGCTGAGTTTACTAATTCTGCAGCTGCAGGTCAGAATTCGAGCCAGTGCTGCTCTAAACTTTAGTCCCGGCAGGAGCCCTCGAGTCGAGATGGTTCTCCAAGCAGCACACATTGTCTGGGGCCTGGGCCATCAAGGTTCTTGCCCCAAAGAAGTTTAGCGCACACTTGCCCCACCGCCACTCCAGGTCTTGGCAGGCTGCAGTTTCAACTTGCATCGCATAAAACTTGCGTTCCTTCCTACACCCTTCAGCCTTGCATCTGTTGATCGAGCCGACGTTGTCAACCCACGGCCGTTCCGCGAACAAGTGCTGTGCCATTACCATGGGGAAAAACAGGAAGAACAGATCGAATCGCGGCATCGCTGCCGCCATGGCGACCCTTGCGACGACCAGCGCCGACGACAAGGCCGTCGATATCGTCGATCCCGCCCAGACTCTCTCCGAGGCCGCCGCTGCAGAGTCGGCAGCTTCTCCTCAGACCAATACCTCCACCGAATCCTCAGGCAGCCTCAAGCGGCCCAGCCCCCACGATGCCGACGACGACGACGGATGGCAGACAATCGAGCGCGGCCGGCCGGTGAAGAAGCACAAGAAAACCCCGGGCGCCGACTCGAACCGGTACCCGGGCATCCACTTCTCGCAACAAGCACGGTTGCAGGCCAAGATCAATGTGTCGTCCCTTCGCGATCTGGTTATGTACATCTTCGCCGACGGGCCGGCGCCTCAGTGGGTCTCGGTCAAGCACCGGCCAGAGTTCAGGAAGATCGTCACCATCATGGTGCCTGGTCTCGAGGAGGCCATGTTCAAGGCGAACGTCGACTTCTCCACGTACAGCAATCTCACGCCAGATCAAGCGATCGACCGGATTGCCACCTCTCCCGATGACTACTACCCCCGCGAACTCAACAAGGAAGCCTTGCCCGAGCCGCTGCAGCTGTTCGCAGACATGTTCCCGCATCTCTGGCCCGTGAGAGCACCGGGCGATGACAAGTACGCCAAGCTCCACTCTCCCGTGCAGTCGATGCTCACAGTCCCTCTCAAGGAGAAGAAGGGCGGCGTGAAGCCAGTGACCGACCCCCACGGCTGGAAAGACGTGAGGACAAGGATCACAGAATTCCTGGCAACGCCAGAGGAGCTGTTGGAACACGGGTTCCCGAAACACCCAGCCATCCTCCGGGAAGGGCCGCAAAGGGATGCTTTCAAGGACCCTGAAGGCTGGGTCCATACCCGAGTCAATACAGTCGAAGATGGTCATGTTCCCGAGGCCGAGATCGAGCAGGGCAGCATCACCGCCGGCCGCCAAGTCCTGGCTCTTGACTGCGAGATGTGCATGACGGGAGAGAGTGAGTATTCTCTCACCCGGATAAGCCTGGTATCCTGGGACGGCGAGGTTGTTCTCGACGAGCTCGTCAAGCCGGACAAGCCCATCATCGACTACGTGACTCGGTTTTCGGGCATCACCAAGGAGATGCTGGACCCAGTCACAACTACCCTGAAAGACATACAGGCTCGGTTGCTTGACATCCTGCACCCCCGCACCATTCTCCTGGGCCATTCGCTCGACTCGGACCTGAAAGCGATGCAGCTCGCCCATCCTTTCATCGTCGACACCTCCATTCTCTTTCCCCATCCGCGCGGCCCGCCCCTCAAGTCTTCTCTGAAATTCCTAGCACTCAAGTACCTCAACCGCGAGGTCCAAAAAGGCGACGGCACCATCCACGGGCACGACAGCATCGAGGACGCCAAGACCTGCCTCGATCTGGTCAAGAAAAAGTGCGAGAAGGGCAAGGCCTGGGCGGCCGGCGACGTGCAAGGCGAGAACATCTTCAAGCGTCTCGCGCGCGCCGGCACCGCCTACCGCGCCACCGCCGGGCCCCAAGCCACCGGTGGCCTCCCCGTAGGCAAGAGCAGCGCGGCCATCGACTGGGGCGACGCGACCCGAAGCGCCTGCAACGCCGCCACGGTCACCATCTCGTGCAAGTCCGACGCCGACGTCGAGGCCGGCATCGTCCGCGCGGTCCAGGGCGACCCAGACGGCCTCGAAGTCCCCGGCGGCGGCGTCGACTTTGTCTGGGCGCGCATGCGCGAGCTGGAGGCGCTGCAGGGATGGTGGAACCGCAACAAGCTGGTCACAGAGTCCTCCAGCGGCGGGCCCCCTTCCACCTCTGCCCAAGAGACCACTGCCGCCGGGATATCCCCCCTCGAAACCTGCCTCACGACGCTCGCCCTCCGCCTCAAGCGCATCCACGACGCCCTCCCGCCCTGCACGGCCCTGATCGTCTTCAGCGGCACGGGCGACCCGCGCGAGATGAGCCGGCTGCAGGCCGTCCAGGCGCAGTTCCGCCGCGAGTACAACACGCCCGGGTCCAAGTGGGACCAGCTGAGCGTGCAGTGGACCGATAAAGAAGATCAGGCGCTGCGGCGCGCGGTGCGGGCCGCCCGCAGCGGCATCGGTTTCATCGGCGTCAAATAGGGGCGGTGGCGGCCTCCAGCGGCGTGGTTCTGGTTCCAGGACCGGCGGTGGCGGGCTAGGGTGTGGTGGCGCTGGGGCCGGATTGCGCTGCGCGGGGTGGGGGGGAGGTACATACCGTGAGGTTGGGGCAATTCCGCCTTGGGTTGGTTCTGGAGGCTACTGTAGTGATGCTTGATACGTGCACTGCCTTGGTTCGGATTTGGGCGGGGCGATGCGATAGAATCTGGGAGCGATATCGTCGCGTTGGAGGATGATTATCTCGGCCGGCCTGATACCCAGCTTGATAGCATGTCAGTCTTCTCATAGCCATGTTTAGATGGTGAAGGAATACGACTGGACTCTTGAGAGGGAATATGACTGGACGGTTGAGGAGAACCCCTAATCTTGCCTCGTCACCATGTGTTCCATCAGCTCCAGAGTGTACAGGAACCAACGCTTGTCTTGTATGTACCGTTAGCCACCGCCGATGACTGCCCTCTATCGAGCTCATTCGAACCGAAGCATGCAATTATGTACATGTACAGACCCGTAACCATCACACCGCTCCTTGACGGGTAATCTTCTCGGCGTTTCCCTATCCTGCCCGCTTCGTTCAACCGACTTTGACTGTATTTTGGACCACGCAGATTACAAACCCCATTCCACCATCTCCGCTTCCTGTTGTATGAAGCACGCTTCAAATGCCCACAACGGATAACAAGACTCCGGAGCCATCCGTCCGCCCGGCCGCCAGGGAGGACCTCAAAGGGAGGAAGGGTCGGGTCAGAAAACCACCCTTGGCTCCCACACCCTCCCCTGCCCATTCAAATACCAGACCCCATTCCCCTCCCCTTCCCTCTCCCTTCCCGACCCCCTCCACGGGGAATCAGGGGCAGGAATACAGTCGGTGAGGTCACCGCCCCCGTCAAAAATCAAACTCCCCCCTAAACACGCCCGGATCGACGCCCACCACAACCTTCTCCGCCAGATCCCGCCGCCCCATCTGCGTAAACACCCGCCTCAGCGTGTCATACAGCGTGGTACTCCGGTTCTGCGTCGTCATCGCCTCGATGCGGGCATCCGCGCCAGGGCCCGCGGCGTCCCCGCCCAGCAGCTCGCGGGCCTTCTCGCGGCCGCTCGTCTCGACGGCCTGGTGCATGTCGAGGGACGCGAGCAGGTGTCCCGCGGCCTCGGCGTGGCAGCCGATGTTAATGCACGACACGCCGAGGTTGTAGCGCGCCCTGACAAAATTCGGGTGCATGGCCAGCGCCTTCTCGTAGGCGGCGATGGCCTCCTCGGAGCGGCCCGAGTTGGCGAGCGTGGCGCCGAGGCGGTTCCACAGCAGGTGCACCTGCTCGCGCTGGTTGGACGTGCCGAGCTCGGAGCTGTGGAGAGCCGCTTGGAAGCAGTCGACCGCCTTGTCGTACTGCTCGGCGCCGTAGAAGAGCACGCCCAGGCCGACCTGCACGTCCGGGTCCATGTGGTCGCCGTCCGGGGCGAGGCGCGCGGCCGCGAGGAAGAGCTGCGTGATGCGCTGCTGGAGTTGGGCGCGGTCCGTGAAGCCCATCTCGGCGGCCGACGAGAGGTCGGTGGGCGCGATGATGGCGGGGTACTTGACGGATAGCCAGCGCTCGAGCGTGCGGTAGGCGGTGCTGTCGTAGCCCTCGTTGGTGTAGGACACGGCGAGGGCCATGAGCGCGGGGAGGTTGTTGGGGTCGAGCTTGAGGGCGTGCTCGAGCGCGCGGATGGCGGCCTCTTCCTTTTCGTTTTGGGCCTGCGCGCTGCCGAGGTAGACCCACGCCTCGACGTGGTCTGGGTTCTTGTTCACGGCGGCCTCGAATGCGAGGGCGGCGAGGGACAGGTTGCCGCCCTCGTTCATGATCCGCACGCCCTCCTCGAAGGCGCTGGGCTGGTCCTGGAAGAGGTTCTCCTCCTCGAAGAGGTAGTCCTGGATGACGGGGTCGGCGCCGAGGCGGTTGCTGAGCCCCCAGTCGTTGAGGTTGTCGCCGCCAAAGTAGGAACTGTCGAACTTGGCAAAGTTGTCCTCGATGTCGTCCAAGTCTTTCATGGCGTCCTGCTCGGCCTGGATACCGCGCCATATCGACTCGAGGTCGCCGTAGCCCGTCTCGGAGTGTAGCAGCTTCTCGTCCATGTCGTCCAGCTCTGGCTCCATGGCCAGCGCCTCGTCCTTTTCCTCGCGCAGCTGCTGGTCGTGCAGCTCCATCCGCTGGAACTGCTCCTCCCACTTGTTCTCGTCCAGCTCCACCACCTTGCCCTTGCCCTTGCCCTCGACCTCTTGTTGTTGCGGCTGCTGGTGGGCCATCTGCATCTGGGGCCCGTACATGGGCTGGAACATGGGGCGCGACATCATGCTGTTGTAGCCCATGCCGCCCATCATCATCGGCCGCTGGGACTGGGTCATCATGCTGCCGCTGGCGCCCGGCATGGGGCTGGCGCGGGTGGACGAGGCCGAGCCGTTCATCTGCTGGAACTTGGCGAACTCGTCCGGGCTGAACTGGGTCCCCGGCGGCACGTTGAAGGCGGCTTCCATGGCCGCCTGGGTATCGGGCGGGGCCCAGGCGGGAGAGAGGGGCGAGCCGGTTCGGGCGCGGAGGTGCACGCCGTGGTTGTGGTCGAGGTGCACGTGGCCCATGGGGCCCTGCTGTTCGAGCGCCATCTCGGGGAGGCCGGGGGACTGGTGGAGGAAGCCGTTCATCATCTACACAGGACAGGGGTCAGCTCGGTTGTTTCGATGATTCACGTTCGCCGTTCCGCGTGCCACGCACCTCGTCCTGCGGCGCATTGTGAGCGGCGCTCCGGAAGCCGCCGGCGGCAGCATTTGGCCCTCTACCGACGAGGCGGTCGTGCTGCAGGCTCTTGTCGTCTTGCACGTGTTTTGTGAACTGGCTGAGCGGATTGCCCGCCGTCGAGCACTCGGCGCCCCCAAGGAAAGACATGGCGGCTGAGCAGGCGGGGCGCGGAGGATGCGGGTCGTGAGATGGGAAGACGACCGGGAGATCGGATGGGCGCGAATGGAGGGGTCACGCAGAGGAGGGGCTGACAAATGGAAAGCAGCAAAAAGAGGTAGGCTTAAAAAGGGATCCGTGCAGAGACAGTGCCGCGGAATCCAGTCGATATATATAAGAGACGAGGTCGGGTCGAAATAAGGCACCAGCCCATTGCTTTGTTGTTCTCGAGGGAATGCAGAGGCAGACGCAGCGCCTCGGGGAGTTGGGGACGGGTCGCCCGCCACTGGGCGAGAGAGATGCCGAGGCAGCAGGCCCACGGGTCTGGGGTCCGCACAAGCCGCCCCACTCCGGGCATCTCGCGGCCGGCTCTCGGCCTGCCTGGGCCCCGTGCCCAGCAACGGGGGCCGCCCCTCCAGGTTGCAGGCCCAAGGGAAGCATTGAAGGGAGGTTACACCTTGCGAGGAGATTTTGAGCTAATTATACATCTATGCTGCCAAAGAAAAAGAGACAGTTGAACACGATTTTACAGATTACACTCTCCGCCGACGCCCGTGATGCAGATTCTACCCAGTTCCCCTTGCCAGGTCCCCATGGCCATCGCCGCCGGATCATCATTCTTTAGTACTCGGATTCGCGGTTGTCGCGGTTGTCGCGGTTGTCGCGGCGGTCCCGGCCTGACCTCTGCTCACCGTCTTCTCCCCTCTTCCTCGAGTACCCCTGGGCAAAGTCGATCCGCAGGGGCCTGTCACCGAGCGTGGCGCCCTGCAGCTTGCTCTTGGCCTCGGCGGCCGACTCGACCGTGGCGAAATCAGCATGCGCAAAGCCGCGGGGCCAGCCCGTGGTGCGGTCGACGGCCACCCGCACGTCCTTGAGGTTGTCCATGCCCCGGAAGATGTTGTTCAGCTCGGCATCTGTCGTCTCGTAGGGGATGTTGCCGATGAAGAGCTGGCTGGTCGGCTGCGTGGGCGAGTTGCGGTGCTTCCTCGACGCCGACTCGGAGTTCTCGGGAGACCGGGGAATGCAAGTGATGCGCCGGCCGTGCCAGAAGGAGCCGTTGACGTTCTCACAGGCCGCCTTGAGCTCCTCCTCGGTCGCAAAGGACACGAAGCCGTATCTGGACGAAGCACACAAGGTCAGTCGCCGGTTGTTTGCGAGCCTCGGGCGGGAGTTCCGACTTACCCCTTGCTCATGCCACGAGGGTCGCGCGCGACGTAGGCATTCGATACCTCGCCGTACTTGGAAAAGGCCTTGGTGAGGTGTTCCTCGTTCAGCTCAAACACAAGGTTGCGGACGAAGGCGGAGTGGTTAGCTGTCCGGACCACTGTTAGCACTGACGGCGAACGAAAAACGGCGGCGCATTGACAACTCACATCCTTGGACGGGAGGAGCCCGACGGGCAGGTCTCGGGGCGGACTCCTGCATGGCCTCTTGAACATCGGCCTCGCTCTGCGCGATGTTCTCCTAGCGCAAAGTCAGCGGGCCCGATAGTCATTTGCGTGTCAGGGTCGAGCAGCGTACCTCGACGTCCTGGCGGGCATCGGCGGTGGCCTGGCGGTCAAAGTCCTCCTCGGACCGACGCTGAGCCTCCTCCAGGTCCTTGTCCTCGGCGGCCTTGCGCACCGTCTGCGAGAAGAAACGGAGGGCCTGCGGCGAGGCGGTTCTCGCAACATTGCATTCTGTGGCGACGCGAGCGGCGAAGGGGCTGATGCGCGTCGTGGTCGAGACGGTCCTCGAGGCCGAGAGGGCCGACCTCAGAGCAGCGCGGCGCAGAGAATGCCTACGCCTGGGTCAATTCATGCTCGCAAGATAGAAAGCGAGACATGCTGCACATACATTTGAGATGTGTCTATGTGGATAGTGGAAGTGGACGGGTTGGTACAAGTATCCTGATGGATGGGTCAAGTGCTGTTGCAATATTTGAAAACCGTTTTTGTCGGGTGTTCGCGCTCGCTCTGCTCTGCGAGAAATTTCCTGCCAAGAACACCCGCTAAGGCGCGTCGGGCCTATCTTATCTCCCCTGTCCCCTGCCCACGGCTTTTTTTTCCGTCGTCTCCTCACAGGTCCCACTTCGTTTCCAAATCTCCAACAAATTCTCACGGGCGTGTGGCTCAGTTGGTAGAGCGTTCGCTTAGCATGCTTCTCTGTATGCGAAAGGTCCTGGGTTCGATTCCCAGCTCGTCCAGTCCTATCGCGCCAATGGTCTAGTGGTTAGGATTCAACCCTTCCAAGGTTGAGGGGGGGGTTCGATTCCCTCTTGGCGCAGAGCTTCCTGTATTAGAAGCTTTCCTCTTTTGTCCCTTTTTTGAAACTATTTTCCCCCTTCCTCAGAAGCCCCCTGATACTCGGCAAATTCTGAGAAGCCGCACAGTCACGAGACAACCAAGAAAGGCAACGAGGGTGCTGATGGCCTGGAGTCTCACTGGCCCCTGAGTTTGGTATAGCTGCGAACGCCGACTAAGAAACTGCCTTATTGTACATCTAGCGAACTCTCCGGTAAAGTGATCCTGAGTAGAAGTGACCAGACTTGGAGACTAGGAGGCTATGCTCTTAATACCTGTGCTTGACATTGTATTGTTGCTGGCCCGGACATGTCTAGGTGGTTAACGTGGCAATACGCTGCAAACACAGGCCAGGGGGATTATCAAGCCCTTTGATCAGTCGATCTCCGCATGCTCCAATCGAAACTAGGGATCAGGGATTTCACTACGGTAACCTCTGTTCTCTACTCTTGAAGAGTCAAGGTGACATGAGAACTCGGAGACTCGATCCCGACTTCATTCATGCAATGAACCTGGTCGGAAACTGGACGCTATGATGATTCCGTTCCCTGCAAGTGAACAAACCCAACCCGGCCTTCTAAACCTCTCCGTTGAACTGCCCGTGGCAATTCCCCCCCGTCCTAGGTTGAATGCAAATGGCCATCTCTCTCGCATCGACGAGACATTAGCAGCCGGTGCTCTTCAGCGCGGGTCTCCCAGCCACTGCAAAAGAAATGGCGAAGAGATTATTAACGTGCCTAGTTTACCAGTTAGCTGAACAGCTCAAGCCTTGACAGCATTGTCCTTTGACCGTCTACAAGTTTGGAAGTCTCCTGCCCCCTTTACCTTCAGACATTCGTCACTCTCCAGATAGGCGAGGTAAAGCAGCCCCCAACACTTCGCTGAACCCCTGAGCCTCTCTGATAATATTCTTGGTCTTGTTTAGTTGTAATGATACGTAGTAGTTCAACCTAGTGCCAGTACAGCAGTTGGGAGAACTCAAGAAGCAAGAAAACGCAACTTCAGTTTGCCACCTGGTAACTTATTGATCTGTCCAGCTCAGTCTACTGATTCCCGGTCGAAACTGACCAGTCTCACGTCCACTGAGACTCGGCATGACCTGATCATGTTTGCCCGCTTCCCGAGACATGCAGTGGCAAAGAGTCAGTACCACGCGCTGTTTCGCACGCACGCGGCAAGTTTTCACCCCCATCACCAACCACGACACGCGTGTCGACATATCCATCACGCAACCCCTAAATCCGACCAGATCAGATACCAGACAACCGTGTAACCCCTCGGCACAGCTGCTCCAAGCGCCATCCCGCCCCCGCGTCAGCAAACATCACGTCCCAGATCAAACCGAACCCGCCACGGCGGTTCGGTCCCACCGAGCCCCCTCCCCATTCACCAACCGAAGAAGTGCCCGCCCGGGTCAGTTACTAGGGTTTCCAGGCAAACACGGAGCCAGCCGTGCACAGTCAACAACTTGAACCCTCCCCTCCCGCCTTACGTCCGAGAAACCCAGCTGAAGTCTGTCCTCGTACTCGGCAGTGAACCCTCTTATATGCCGCCGTATCGCCTGTTGTTCCTGTGTCCCCGGGAGGGAGGAAACGTGACCCCCACTTCTTCTTGTGCGTGTGTGTGTGTTTATGGCTTGTGCGAGTGTACACACCCCAGTACGTAGGTATGTATACAGAGTAGAGAAGTGAGAGAACAACAAAATAAGGGAAGAGAAAAAGATAAAAAAAGAAAGTGAGGACTGACCAGTACCTACCCTGGGTCTGTGCTTTGTTCTGACCAAACACCTCAGGCTCACTACCAATAGTAAATAACCCATGACAAACCGCTTGAGGAACAGACCTCCCACCTCATGTTTGTGTCACGGTCATATCTGTATTATCTGATAGTTCAATGTCCAGCGGCAAACAAGGCGCGGTGGCGCGTGACACCAATGCAAGCCTTCTGTGCCTTGTACCTGACAGACAGCCTGGCCTGGGCCCCGTGCTGGTGCTCCTCGTGCGTTTCCGCGTGCTTTGGGGTGTTGCTGGGGCGGTGAGACGGGGGCTGGCTGGCTGTCATTGTTCTTCCTCATGGCCAGGGATCGAAAACGCCACCCTGTCCCGGCGTGTTGGGACATTGGGTCATTGGTTGTCCGAATAGCATGACGGTCACAGGGTGAGGCGAGTGTGTCTCCGGGGTATGAATGATTGTTTTCCTAAAGCGGCTAGCTCTACCAAGGTGATGTGGTCAGGGCGGTTGTGGCGGCAAGTTTGCCAACAATACCGAGTTGAACTAAACCTAACCAAGATCAGCCGACATGGGCGAGGCGGCCGAGAAAAGAAAGACAAATGATGAGGGCAGGGATAAATGCCCAGCGCCGCGCCCACCCCGGGGAAGCTCGGGAATGGCGATATTTATGCAGGGCTGAGGGCAGAGTGCTTTTTAATCCGCCGTGTAAGTGACAATTGACGACGGACGAGATCTCCAGAGCCCGCAGCTCGCAAATTCGGGCAGGGAGCAACTCCCGCCCTTGACCCGTGACGCCCGAAAAGAATCGGGGAGGGTCCTCCTCTGCGAGAACGCACGGTGACTCCCCAGCCACTAGCGCGCATGCCAGCGTGCGCGTGGCTCGTCCCGAATCAGTGTTCCCAGACGCACGTAATGTGACACCGCACATCTCGTCCGACTGCAGCGGAAAGTATATCAGACGGAGGGAGGGTGCTACCGGTTGTCTGTCGTGTATCAAGGCACAGCGGCCTGGCCGGGCCGCGGAGGACGAGAGGACAGGGCGACAGAGCTCGTTCGTCAGACCCTCTGAGCACGGTGGAATTCGGGACCGTGGTAAGGGGGTCACCAAGCGGCGGCCCGCCGGCCAGTGGCCGTTTTTACACGGAGCCGGGCGCAATGACCGATGCTGTTCGGCCGCAACGCCACGGCCTGCCCGGGGCTGGGCTGCCGCCGAAGCCGCGAGCAGGCACCGGTGCGACCGGAATCGTATCACGTCGGTCCCGGCGACAAGCCAGAGGCGAAGCATCTTCGCGGACTGAAGGTGATGTGGGCAGCACTACCGGCGGCCGACATATTGCTACCCGTCTGCACAGCACGCACGTTCTGGTCCAAGTGCAGCATCGATCTCGCTCCTGGGCGGGATCAGCCGCATCAACGGGGTCTTGGAGCCACGAGTTGATTTCGGGCAAGTCTCATGGCGTGGCCGAGGACTGCCGCAGGCAGGGTGAATCCCAAAGGCGCCCCCGGGGAGGCAGGCCGCCGGCCGAGCCAACCACTGGCCGCGGCCGCAGCCGACCACAAGCCAAGCCGTGTAATATGATCGCACGGGCATGCTGCTCAACGTTAACTGGTGCAGGGACACGGGCGTCAAGAGGGAGTGAAGATGGTTCGCCTCCCTTGCGTCTCGGCTGTCCGGGGGGGGCTGCGTGGTACAGGCCGCGGGACAGGAGAGGGAGGGCAGCGCGGGCACGACCTCGGCCAAGACGTCATCAGGGAGTTTCGACGCGGGCCTCTTTACGACCCATGATTTCGGCTCTGCCTCTTCATGACGATAGAAAGTAGCAAGCCGGCCGGCGGGTGCATGCGGCTTTCCAGTGAGTGGGTGGTGGCATGGACGTCGACAGAGGGCTTTGGAGCGGGCTCTGGCTGAGGTACTCTTCTGTCGAGAGCCGCAAGCCTCGAGCACACCTGCGCCACAGGAAGAGAGACAATCAGTACGCCATCCCGAGCTGACGGACAGGTTCGCTGAGACACGTTGTTTGAGGCCTTCCCGGGGCTCGCAACGGCGGCAGCGGTCCAGAGGACTGGATCAGCCCAAGGCGATCGTGTCCTGGTTGGATCCCGTGCACCAAACGAGGTGGGCGTCGAGGATTCGGCAAGTCCCAGGCTGGCTGCATGCTCCAGCAGCGGCTAAACCAGCCCTGCCAGGGCACAGTCGTCCCCAGACGGTAGCGATGCGGGTGCTGTGACGCCGGCCGCTGCAATTACCCGACAATAACTGCAAAATGGGACGGGCTCTTGGGTGGCAGGGCGCAACTTCAGGTCCTCCGAATTGTTGATTGCGAAAACGGCAGCGACACCGACCGTGATGTTCCTTTTTTTTCTTCAGCCCATTCCGACCCGCCCGCCCACGCCCAGGTCGACGACGCCCACCCACTCGAATCGGAAAACCCACAATCACACACACACACACAGGAAACGTGCGAGACAAGGGGGTGGGGCGATCTGCCATGCTGGCTGGGATGCTGGGGTCGATATTTGGCCGAAATTTGGGCACTGGCACGGCATCTCGACGACACGTGCCGCGCCAATCGTCTCTCGGCAGGGAAAATGTGGAATGTGAGCGTGTTGTGTGGGCACTGTGGGGTCGGGATCTTGTCACTCGGCGCTAGCGCGGATGTTTGCATCCCCGGATCGCCAGCAACCCGGCCCATGCGGCGAGGGAACATCGGCAAAGGGTACCGAGGACCTTGGGTTGCTTCTGAATTTGAATTTGTTGGGCGCAAGAGGATTCTCGCTTCAGGGAATGACATCGACCTTCCCGATCCCACTTCGGTGACGGAAACCCCGGCTTTCGAGGGATCTGATATACCGGGGAAACCCGCTGTTTGTCGGATCAACGTTACGTTACGTGCGTCCAGTGGCTCTGGGAGATAAGCTGCTCCCCTTCTTCCAGCACGTCGGGTTAGGACAACTGGCCGCGGCCGGGATCGTGGGGCGTGCACGATGGGAAGCTGCGAGCCATGATGAGGCCTTGCGAGGTGAAATGTATTCCGACTTCCGAAAAAAAAGAGCTGGGACAGACGAGGCTATTTCTGCAACGTCCCGCGTCCACAGTAAGCTGATGTGAATGCCGCTGCCCGACGCCGAGGCATGGAGCGATCTTGCACGGGCCATGGAAAATGGGAAACGGGACGGGAATGCCTGTGCCGTCATCCCATTGGCTTTGCCGCGGCGCGGAAAGGTTATCCTCGAGCCGGGCCCGTCATCTCAGCGTGGTTACGCCGCATGGAATTGCGCCGAGGAGGGTGCCGGCGCAAATCTAAGCCGGACAGTCTGTGGTTTGGACCTGACCGAGCATCGAAAAGGCAACGAGACGGCTGGACTTCGTACGCAACTCCGACGTAGGCAGCAGCGGGCAGCTCATAAAGGCACGATGAGGTCGGCCGGTAGGCAGATTGGGTTCCTGACTAAGGACCTGCCTTACCTGGCGTACGTCAGCACTTCCGGTTAGGTAGGCGGGATCCTCCGAGCCATCATTCCGCCTTTCAGTTTGACTTCCGCCCCCGCTATTCGAGGCCTGGTAAGGCCATGCCTCCCCCCCGCATCGAGATCATGGTTTCAATTGTTCTCAAACGCCACGCTCTGCGGACTGCTTCTCACAATTCCGATAGGCCGCACGTGTGCAGAGGTTGCCCCCACAAACTGCGACTCGAGATGCTTCACAGGCACGTCGGCCGAGCTCACATTCCGTCTTTCGGTTGCGCAGCACATGACGGAGGCCGACATGCTGTGTATTACAGAATACAGGATCGGTGCCCCGTCGATGCCATCGCCTCCGATCGGCCCAGTGTCGTTGTGTGGAATCTGCACTGTAAAGCCCTGTCATCTTGTACCGCACCTCGGAAACTCCCATCATCTCCATCCATCCCATCAGCTTTGCCTGTGCCCTGCCGTCGCACTTGACGCCTGGCCAGTTGAAGCCGGCGAACCGTGTGACCCGAAAGTCGGGATCGCTTGCGTCCATTGATCGCAGGCTCCTTGCACGAGACAATCTCTCCCAACACCTCGATCCGAGGGCGCACGCGCACAGAGGCTGCCTCTGCACGTTGCCTCATCAGCCCGATCCAGCTGGCTGTTGGCCGTCTCCTGCTGTATTCATACATAGTATGTACCTCAGGTTCTCAGTGGCCGAGCTAGGCGGCCATGATGATCTACGCTCCCACGTCCCATCGCTGCAACCCCCACCCCACTGCATGGCGACAGCATTCTGCCTGCAGGAAGCCGCGAAACGCGCTGCTGCTGCCCACACTACATGTACATAGCGGGAACTGGCCGGACTCGGGGGGCTCGGGCGCCTCGGAGAGTTGAGGGCGATGGACGGACGATCTGATAGCGCTGTCGTCCCGAGAACAAACCGGTGCAACGCGAAGAGACGGGCATGGCAGGCCCATCCTGGCGGCGAGTGTCCGGTGGTTCAGCGGGCCCGGCACGCCTTGGCTCTGCGACTGCTGCCCTGCGACTGCTGCCCTGCGACTTGAGCTCCTGCCGTTTTCGGCCGGCGGCTAGGACCCAATGCGGCGGTGGCAGCCGGTACCTCGCCAGACCGTGTGGGTTCCACGGCACGCAAGCTCCCTCGATCCAATGGACTCGGCACCCTGGAACGCAGCGTCCGTGCGCGGTGCGACGTACCGGGAACCCAGAGCACGGAAGAACACCATGTGGCTGAAGGGGGCCCGCGTTTGGGGTGGGCACAGTGGGCCATCAATTCTCACCCGCGCTAGCCTATGCGGGACGTCCTTGGCCCCTCGCGCCCCACCTTTGGTGCACGCCCGCCCCAGCTTTCCGCTGTGTGCCAGATGCTGGCTGCTTTTGAAAAACGTGCTGGCCCGTCCATGCTTCAAGGCCTTTGCCGCCTGTCATCTGCCCCATCTGCCCCCCCAGTCGTCTCGACCACGCCCTCGATATTGCATGGAAGCTGCTCACACATCTAAACCCGCACGCTGCCCCGACGTGGCGATGCGCACCTGAGCAATTGCAGACTCCCCAACTCACACACCGAATTGTCGCTTCGACCCTCGCTCTCCAATGCCCGTATAGCGTCGGCACCGATCAGTTTCATTTTCAACCTACGGGATTGCGACCAACACCCGACGGCCTGGTGTTCCGCGGAGCTTGCCGTTTAAAACTCAGCCTGCCACCGTCCGAACAACGCACCGCTCCCCATTCCACTCTCGGCGCTGTGTCCCGTCCCGGACCACGAGCAGCGGTCTGATCGGAGCTCTTTGAAGCTTCCTGGACCGCCCGAGGCTCCGAATCCCGACGACGGCTCCGTTGGGCAGTTTCCCCACTGGATGCGACCATGGACCAGCAGCGGCCGGCGTCCCAAAAGTTCCCAGCCGGGCTGGCTGGCGTGCTGAACTCGCCCGAGGACAACCGCGACTCGGCCTATTTCTCCAGCACCGACGCATCGAGCAAACGTGCAGTCTCCCGGGCCCCCTGAACGGTGTCTTTTTTTGAACCAATTGGCTTACTCAAACTCGTGCAGACACCTCGGCCGCGTCTGGTATGGGCGTGCTGAGCCCCCCACACTCGGGCTTTCAGCCCTCTCCCGTCGACAAGACACCGTCGCCGACTACGACGACATCCCATCTGCTCCCGCAGCCGCTGGTGTCCCCGACCACCAGCAATGGCAACATGAGCGTGGCATCAATGGTCTCGCCAACGACCCCCGGCAACCCCGACCCCCGTCGCTTCGACCGAACGCAGTCGCTCGACTCGGCGCCTAACAGCGCCGGCTTCGTGACTGGGGATGTTCCGGAGGCCATGTCGAGGAGGGAGAGTGTGGACAGCAGGATCAACCAGGGATTCCATGATATGAGGTTGGGCAATTCGCCCTACGCTAGCCACAACCAGTCGACGACATCGATTCACACGACGATGCAACAACAGCACAGAAACCCCCGACCCGGTCTTGACACCTTGGCAGTCCACCGCATCTCGAACGGCTATCAACCAAGTGCCGAGCGCAACCCCGACGGCCACCCGAAGACGATGAGGATCGCACCGGCCATCACAGGGCCCGCCACGAGCCAGATCGCCCGGGCAGCCGAGCCAACCAAGGGCCAAGCATGGGCTTTCCCCGAGGAAGAGATACAGCGGATGCCATCCACCGGGACCGGGTCGCTGATCGACTCGAGAAGGAGCAGCATTGCCGAGTCCTTTGCGAGCAGCCAGTATACGACCGAGTCCAGGCTCCCGCCAGGACAAAGACGCTTGGAGGAGACTCTTAGCCCGTATCAAAGGCTGTCGAACGCGTCTGGCGAGTACTCGACCGTTCACCACCACTCCCTGCAGCATAAGCAGCTGGGGGATCTGCGGAGCGAAGAGGCGGCCGCGCAAGCGGGTGCGCAGCCGTATAGCCGAACGCCCGAGCTTCGCGTGAGCCACAAGCTGGCCGAACGAAAACGGCGCACCGAGATGAAGGAGTTGTTTGACCAGCTGAGGGATCTGATGCCCCAGGAGAGAGGCTCGAAGGCTTCCAAGTGGGAAATTCTCACCAAAGGTTTGTCAACCGCAGTTGTTATCCATGTATCCCACGAGGGCTAACACCCGCGCAAGCAATCTCGGAGCACCAACGCCAAAGCGACCTCATCCGGCAACTCCAGACCATCAATGCGACGCAGCAGAACGAAATCGACATGCTACGGCGGGAGATGGAGCGGATGCACGGGGGGGCGCCGGGGCAGACCCGGCCCGTGGCAGACCCGTACGCGCACGACCAGTACGGCAGGCCGCGCCCGCCGGAGCTACCGCCGCTTCGGTCTCTCCAGTCGCCCACGGGCCCGCCCCAAGGGCCCGAATCGATGACGGGCGTGCAGTACGAGCCGCCGAGAGTTAACGGCTACCGGCCCGCTGAGCCGACCAGGTTTTAGAGGATCAGTGAGGAGGGGGAGCGGGAGCGGGAACGACCATCTAAACTTCCGGAGCCACGGCCGCGACGATGCCTCAGCCATTAACCATGGAGGAACCGAATCACATGGAACCGGTCTCCACTCTTGCTCCAAAGGCCCGAGTCGCTCGAGTTAACACCGCACTCCATCCACCCTTCTGTTTACAAACAGCGAGGCAAGAGGGCGGTTTTATTCCACCACAAAGCATCCATATCCGAAAATATTCTCCGGCCACAGCTTCCATTGACGACATCGTCTTCAACAACACTTTTATTCAGTAACCCAGCGGGGTTTGCTACTCGGATTTGAAAACAAATCCAGGCTAGGATACGGCGGGTTTCTTTTCCGGAGAGCCGTCTCTCCGACATGGCGTTGTGATCATCATCAGCGCCTCATACAACTACTGTTTTATTTTGTCCTCTTTCCTCTGTTCTGTTCTTTTGCTCAGTGTGTGGCAGACTGTGTGTGTCTGTTCTATCGAGCTTTGTGTGCGTTTAAACCTACCTACCTTACCTACCTATACCAGGGAACCCCCAAAAGCGAGTTTCTTTTTGTTTTGTTGCTGTTCTTCCCGCTTGTTCCTCTTCTTTCGAGGTCAGTGGAGTGTGTGTTTGGTGGTTATCAGGCTTGCTTCGGCTGCCCCCTGAGGGGTGCGGATCTTTTCTTTTTCTTTTCTTGTGTGGTGGGTGGGTGGATGGAAGGGAGGTTCATTTTGTTTTTGGACGTGGCCCACGGTAGGCAGGCACTGACCTACTGGCACACACGGACACGGACACGGACACGGACATTAGGGAGTTGAGTGATGGGAAAACGGAAAGGGACACGGGGCGGGACAGGACGGGAATATTTGTGGGGATACCATTTCTCTTTTTTTTATTTTATTTTTCTTTCTTGGATATCCTATATCTTTCTTCCATTACCACTACTTGGCTGGGCTCAGCCTCTATTTTCTTTTCTTTCTTTTTTTTTGTTACTGTCTGGCTACCTTATATCGATCTTGCTATCGATTCTGCTCAAGCTGTTTTGTTTACACTTAGATGGAGAGGGCATGGCCGATCTGTGTGGGCACGGGTTCCAACGGAGGACTCAGAGGGATCATGGGAGGCACACACAGGGAATGGGAAGAACATGGGAGGGTCCGCGGTCTGGGCCGCTGTGTGGTGGCTGGGAACTGAAGCGTCAATGGTGTCGAGCTGGTTTTGTAGAGATACAGTATAATACCCCGTGCACCTTGTCTTGTCGCCGAGGTTGGCATGTCCCGTGCGTGGCACATGGGCAGTGTATGAGGAAGATTGCGGTTGTGTTTGCCCTGGTTGGTCTTTTGCTCCGAGTTTTGTGTGTGGCAGATGTGTGATGTTGATGGTTCCGGGCAGTGGCGTCTCTGGATCCCGCTGGTTGGGCTGTAATTGCAGAGCGGATGGATCAGTGTCCGGACCCGTGGACATGTGGGCGGCGACGCAACGGACGCACTCCGCCTTCCCGCCCCGGTATTGAACGGACCCGGCGTGGCTTAGGTTTGTTAGGGCTATGACGACTTGTACACATGCCTCTCTACTGTACTCACCGCAATCGGATGACTTGCTGTGGCTGCTGCAAGGACGTCGAGTGAGGCTGCGGTCCCATTCATCGGCCTCGGGATGCTCTCGGGTAGCGGTGTCCGCTTGCTGGGGTTCGTCTCGCCCCCTTATCGCGATTTTCGAACAGGAGTAAACAAAGCAGCAGCGCAAGCCATATCGCAGCAAAACTGCCGCTACGGAGTCCTACCTGCATCGTCGGCGAACCTAGCCATGGCCTCTTGCTGCAGCCCGGCCGGATCGAGTGAGGGCAGATACGCGCCACGCACTTAAGGTTCGCGTCCGACATAACACATGATCCGATGGCATCGTCATCAAGATGCATTAACCATGTCCTCGACCGCGTCCTCGACCGCGTACCGTGTCTTGCATGTGCGAGCCCCCAACTGCCCTCTGGTCCATAAAACGCGAGCCTGTCCTCTCTTTCCCCGGACTTTCCTCCTCTTCTTGCTACAGGCACGCTCTTCCATCGAACAACTTGCAAATTCTGGCAGATCTGTCAACAACAAGACAACAACCGCTTCCCGCCGCACCAAGCAGCAACTTGCATTCTACGGCGCTACTACACCTACCTGGCCTCACTGGCTCATCGATACGCGACATTCACTGTCGTTCTAAATCTGTCACGCTCATCCGCGTCGTCAACCATTCCTGTTCCAAAGAACTGGAAGCTGCGACTGTGAAGCACTCTTACCGTCCTTTCTTCCCTCGACTCTTCATCAACCACGGTCGGAAGTCTACGCCTTCCCTTTCGACATCGCCGATATCACCAAATTTGCCTTCGGTCGTGTTGAATTACAAAATCTCAACAGAATGGAGCCCGGACACGCTGCACACGGCGCCTTTTTCGGCGGTTGGTCCTCCTACCTCCGCGCCTTTCGACACATGGCCTGTGTCGTGGAGCAATTCGTCGACGAGATCAACGGGGATATGGCACTGGACCTAGCGGAGCCTTGGGGGGAACTGGAACTGGCCGAGAAGATCCCGACGCACGGCTCCCACCACTGCGAGAAGGTCACAGGCACCGCGACCGATCCCAACGACATCGCTCTTGTACGCGCGCCGACTCCCATCGACCACTCGGCGGCGCAGCCCAAGGACATCATCCCATACTGCAAAGAAGTCGGACCTTCGGACCGCGACTCGGCCATCGACATCAGCTCGCCGCCGTCTTCCTGGACGACCATCCGCGCGCAATCCCAGCAGACCTACGAGCAGATCCCCTACGAGGAAGAAGACACCTGGTCCGACTACGAATCCCACGCCGCCTCCCGCGCGCGCTGCCGTGCCCGCAAGACTGCCGCTGCCCAACGCAACCAAGAAACCGCAAACCCGCCTTCACACCAGCCCACTACCGCCACCCCCACGACCCGGGAGGAGCGCCAACCAAAACCCCGCGCCCAAACCCCAGCCGAGAAGGAAGCCGCAGCGCTCGAGCGCAAGAAGCGCGTCGCCGCCTGCGTCCAGCGCAGCAAATCCGCCATCGCGGCGCTGGAGCAGGGCCGCGGGGGCGCGTGGACGGCCGACTCCTTCGTCGACCCCTCGGGCCGCCTGGGGCTGGCGCACGAGAAACACCAGGAGCTGAGGCGCACTTACATCGCGGGCCAGCCGGCCGCGTTTGGGCTTCCCAAGTGTACGTGGCGCAAGTCGGCGGTGGTGCTGCAGGCGCCGCGCATGGATGAGGAGGGGAAGGGTGTTGATGGTGCTGCTGCTGCCCTGGTGGCGCCGACGATCAGGTTGACGGATTCGGAAGGATGTGAGTGGTCTTTGAGGGATTCGAGGTCTTATGAGGTTGCGGAGGGGGGCGAGGATGATACAATTCTGGGCTGGAGACCTGGATACTCCCGCAACCGCGAGGCGCTTTGGTTTTCTCTCCTTGGGATTCGGGAACTGCAACTGGCGAGAGCGGCAGCACAAGGGGATGGGTGTTGAGGAGCAAGATCGGGTGAATTGGGAGGGGGTGGCCTTGTAAATATTACGGACAGTGCAAGCACAGCTTGTAGTGAGAGAGGCAGGAGTTCAGGGGGAGGTGTCAGATGGTTCTGGTTTATTGGGTTGGTCCTGGCCCCAGCATCTCCTAAATAATAGGCTATATGTACACAGGATATGAGGATGGCATGTCTCTGTTCTCAGCAGCACTGATTCTTTCACAGTGAATTTGCCGTCCTCAGAGCCCATCAACATGAACAGTCAACCCAAGAAACACCAGCGCTGTAGGAATCCGCTCAGCAACTCTCCGAACTTGGGCATGGGAGTTTAATAACCTGGACAAGACATGATCCAGTATTGCGAATTCTAACTGACATGTGGTATCAAACAGCGCACCCTAACACCCAAAAGAACCAGACCACTAGTGCTTGGGGTTAATCCAGACCATAATCTCGTGGTAGCCCTTGGCGATGGACCCCCAGATGGCCGTGATAATCTCGCCGAGCTGCCGCGGCACGTACTTGACGACATACCAGAGGGCCTCGATCAAGAATACCAACAACTCCCCCGCGAACCCAAAAGCCTTGATGATGATCCCAGCGGCCACGGCCCCGAACGACGAGATGGCCTTCCATATGGCCCGCGGCAGCCCGCAGAAGATGGCCTCGGCGACATCGCACGCCCCGTTCCAAACGTCCTTGAGCTTGATGTTCCTGAAGAAGTCGAGAACGGCCGCAACAGCCGTGTGCAGCGCCGCCACGGCGCGCAGGAAGACGTGCCCAACCGCCTTGCCGACGCTCTTCAGACTCTCCCAGATCCACACACACAGCTTCTTCATGGCCGCCGGGATCTGCTTGACGGCCTTCCACAACCACTTCAGCAGTCTCTTGACGGCCCCCGGGATCTCCCTGACCACCCGCCACACCCCCTTGGGCACCTTCTTCACTCCCTCCCACACCGCCTTCCCCGCCCTCTTCGCCCGCCCCGGAAACTCCACGACCTGCCTCTTACACCACCCGCCAAACCTGTGCTTATTATCCCAGCACCACCTGCACCCCTTCACCAGCGGCTTGACCACCACATGCTTGGGCACATCCCACACCACAAACTTGGGCACATACCACCCCAGCACCTTACAAAACCAACCCACCCGCCCCACGGCCCTCTTGACCCTCCTCACGGCAACAGCATGGTGCGTCCTCCACCTTCGCCACGCACCCCCCCGCCGGGAGGGTAAATACGCCACCACCTCGCGGTGTCCCCCCTCGGCAGCAAGCCTCAGCGCGAGCTGCCCGTCGGGCGCAACAAGCGCGTCGTCCGCCCCAAAATCCTCCACCAGCAGCCTCACCAGTGCCAGGTTCCCCCGCGCCGAGGCAACCATCAGCGCTGTCCGCTCCCCCCCGGCCTTCGTCGACCCACCACCACTACCATGATGATGATAATAATGATACGTCCCCCACCCATCCACCCTCGCCCCCAATCCTATGAGGGTACAAACCACCCCCCCACTCCCGGCCTCCACGGCCGCGATGAGCGGCGTCTGTCCGTTCGCGTCGGGCACATCAGGCGAGACTAACCCCTGCGTCACGAAGAGCGTGACCAGCTCCACACTCTTCAGGGTTGTGATGGCGCGGAAGAAGGCAGAGATAATGTGCCGCTGGACGGTGTATAGCTTCTGTCTTTCGGCGTCGTCGTCGGTCAGGGACTCGGCTGGGTTGGGGGCGAGCGGGGACTCCGGGGACGGGGAGGGGGTGTGTTCATGTTGTTGTGGGTGGGGGTGGTTCAACTTCCTGGTGTGGTTGTTCGGGGGGGGAGGGTAGGTTGTTAGCGGGAGGGAGAGGAGGGTTGGGAGGGTGGGGGTTGTGGTGAGGATTTTGGTTAGGAGGTTGGTGAGGGTGGTGGTGGGGGATTCTGGTTCTGGTTCTGGTTCTGGTTTGACGGGGGAGGGAGAGGAGGACACCGAATCCCCGGGGGACTTGGAGGGGGCTGGCTTGGGAGGGGTGTAGAGCGGGAGCGGGGCGACGTCGTCTGGGTTGGAGGGGTTGGTGGCGTGGGTTGGCGGCTGGGTGAGGTTGGTGAGGGTGTTGATGAGCAGGACGTTCCAGGGGATTGGGGGCGGGGTGTAGTCGGCGGGAGAGGCTATACAGTCGGTGCTGGTGTCGGTGCTGGCGGGGCAGTCGGTTGAGAGATTGGACTCCATGTTGGCCGGTGCTGAGGGTGGTGAGTTTGCTTTGATACTCTCGGGTGTTGGTGCCTCCATGGTCGCGTTGTTGAGTGGTTGATATAGGATGTGATTGCGAAGAAAGGGAAATTGAGAGACCGGTGGTGTGTACTCTGGAACAACTAACAAGTAGTTGGCAGGTCAATATTGAATGTGCTGTAAACTGAACGTTCTCGGCTAGCACTCGAGTGTCACTAGATCTCTGATACAGAACGGGGCCTAGGTGACTTTATCAGAACAGATGTCGTCGTCAGTTCTTAAAGTCTTTGCAGTCGCTTTCCCAACTCAGCAACATCAGGCGGCCGCAGCTCATTGGCGCGCGCTGACCAAACGGCAGGCATTGCGGCGACGGCGGCTCGGCCCTGCAAAACCCCAAGTCTGGCCTAGCGGGCAATTAAACTCGCTGTGAGCCTCGTGGAAAGCCGGTGCCGCGTGGCTCAGCCCCGGTCAACCCTAGCTCGGCCACCGCCATTATCCATTTTTCATCGCCAATTCCATTAGTTTCTCAGCCGTGGGAGAATGCCTACCGAGCTTTGTGCCAGTCTGACCGCGGCTGATAAAGAGACTGCATGTGCTCAATTTTCATGTGAAAGGCAGTTTGCGAACAGACTTCAAGTTGTGTTAGTCCTTCATTCTTACCCCTGAACTCGAGCCTCACCAACCGACTCGCAAGGCAGAGCGCCATAATCCATTCTGTCAACATCATTTTCGAGAATAAGGGGCGTAATTGGCTCACTGATCATCATGACTATCACCAAATCGGATTGCGAGCTCATGAGTTCATGCTCTGCTAGAAGTGTGAACGATCTTGTTCGTTTGATTTTACTTACTACATTCAAGGCAAACACAGCAGAGAAAGTATGAGTGACTGAATTCCTATTTCATTTTGCTCACTACCCTAAGTAGGACATCACTATCCTGACATCTTCTTTTACTTCTCATTTGTTCATGCCCATCTTCTCCTTCATCTGGCCCACCTTCTGGCCCACCGTTTCCGAGACATTCTTGCCCGTCTCCTGCACCTTCTGGGTCACGCTGCCGCCGCCGGTGCTGCCGGTGCTGCCGCTGCCCTCGAGGCCGCCCTTGCCCTTCATCCTGTGCACGTGCTCGGGCGTGTCCGTGGTCGAGTACATCGAGCCGGGCTCGTGGAGCTGGGGCTGTCAGCATCGAATACATGTACCTAGTATGATTACGAAGAGTCTAGCAAGGCTGGGCGTACATGCGCGTCCTCCTCGGCCCGGTCAATCAGGTCGTGGCACTCCTCGGCGGCCTCGTCGGTGTAGCCCGATTCGTGCTTGGGCACCACGTGGTGCGGGTGGTGCGGGTGCGCCTTCTTGGGGGCTTTCTGGGTGGTGCGCGGTGCCTGCTCCATGGCGATGTTGCGTACTTGTGTTCAGTAACTGTTTGTGGGAAGTTCTGATGAGTCTGATGATGACTTTGGTGGGCGAGAGGGGGAAGGACTCCCACCACAAAGCTGCCATAGCCCCCTTTTAAGACGGGTGGCGGCCCCCTTTGAGCCGTTGCGTCAATGTCGTCATGCTGAGCTCTCGGTTGGGGGAGCTCGCGGGTGCTGGGACGTCACTGGCGACACGGCACCACCACCCCGCATCATCGACAGACAAAGAGCGTCATCCGGAGCATCATGTTACAGTGATATTTTCTACGCGGGGTCTGGTCTATTGGGATTATCTTTTCCTATACTGGCACAAAGCAACTTGACTAAATCTGTACCGTCATCCGGGACCCGAAACCCTACTAATATGCAGTACAATGGAAGAGCGGGGATTACTCTTGTTGTCTCCTTACCCCCTACCCCACTTCAAGGCCGAGAAGCTTGCAACTTAAATCATGGATGTCAAGACAGGTGAAGAGATATTCAGAGGGCTCACTCTCACGACGTGATGTTGAAAAGGGGCAAATATTGAAGTCTGAGCCTGAGAGACATAACATTAAGTTTATCGTTACCCGCGCTACCAGCAGTGCTTATCCAAGCCTAAGAAAGTGCCAACCCACAGAGGAGGCAAGCCGCAGCCATGGCCGTCTGCACCGGGTGCGCGACTCCCGCGCCCCCACTGCTCGTCGACGTGGCGGCGGGCGCCGTTGTCGTCGTCGGTGCGGTCCAAGCCGAGGTCGAGCTCGCCACGCGGCTCGAGATGCTGCTTGCGATGGCGCTGTCGACCCGGGCGGCGCAAGGGTTGCCCTGGATCGTCTCCACAGCAACGACGCCGAGCTGGCACTCAGTCGCCGTTTCGTTGAAGGTGGCCTGGTAGATGCCATTGAGCTCTGGGCATTCGGGCGCCTGGGGGATGGCCACGACCGCAGTGGTCACGTTGTGGCGCTCCTCCTGCTCGGATTCTGTCAGGACGTCGAACACCGAGGCGGTGTACCAGACATAGCGGTTGGGGATTCTGGGATATTGGAAAGCGCAGGAATCGTTGAGCGTATATATACTCGCGGTCCATTGAAACAGATACGTGTCGCCCGGGGTCTTGGGGGGGACTGACGCCGCCGAGGTGTTCTGATACCAGGTCGAGGAGTTTGTGACAGCGACGAGGAAGGCAGGGTTTGTTTTCACAGCGTCGGCGGTGTCGAATATCCCCGCGTCGACAATGCGGCCTCGTGTCCCGTCTGCTGGGAGCGACATTATGTCCCATTCCCACGACACGGTCTGGTTGCCAACCGTCCAAGCCGTCATGTTTTGCACGGCGATAACCAGAGGAATGATCTCATTTGGCTTGAACTTCTGCAAGTCTTCCATGGCGAGCGTCTGCTCGAACGGGCGCGGGAAAATGGCGTCGACCTCAAAAGGTTGGTTGATGTTGGGCGGCGGCGTCTGCTGCGAACTGGCGGCCACGGCCAGTGCCAAAACGGCGAACCTCCGAAGAGAGTAGCCCATGTCCATGACGACTATTCGTGTTGCTGGGCTACCTTGACAAACGCCGAACGAGGACTCGGAACTGGCAAATGCACGAACTTTGAGAGATTCGCCGCAAAGCAGTCTGGTGGCAGTTCTGTGAGGAGGAAGTTTGAATGGTGGTCATCCTGGTCCAGGACCCGCGTTTGGGGAGAGGCAGGACTCTCTCATTTTGTTCTTCAGCCGCCCACATCGTTACATTTGCGGATTGCTGCCTGGTAAGCTCATTTCGTTGGCGACCCCAAGTCGGGCGCCAAGTAGGCACGCCTGAGAGAGCCTAGCTACCCCTGAGAGCCTAGCTACCCTCGCTACCCGACGCGCCTAGAGCGGCCGGAGCCTCGCCGGAGCCAATGCCGGAAGAGTGCACTATTCCCGAAGATAGTACACTCTTGGCTCCGGCTCGCCCGCTTGCGTTTGCGGGAACCCTGGAGCAGCAGGGGTAAAAACTAAAAAGCATCAAGCTCAAAGCTGTCCGTACGCTGAAAACAAAAGAAAATAAAATAACTCACAGGTACATGGCTGTGATCTAGTCTTGGCTTCCTAGCCTGCTTCCTGGCCTGCTTCGCTCTTCCTCCCTTGAAATGGGACTAGCGGGGCATTCGACCTCTTTCCAAAGTATCTACTGCCTTGACATGCCTCGTCCTGCCCTTGGGCGCCGCGGCCGAGGAGGAGCGCGGCGGCTGTGGTCCAGTTCATGTGGCGTAGTGGAGTGAGGTTCGCCCAAAGGCATCGCAGCGGTTGATGTCAGCGTTATATCGTAGGCCAGGTGGCGGGATATGGTCGATTCTAGTGCTGCGAGTTTGTCCGGGCTCCAAGGCATGGTATTTACATGTAACTAGGTTCCAATCCCCAACGATACGACCGCCCTCGGGCCAAGCCATGTCAAGAGGCCGTCCAATCGTAGCCTAGTGGATGGGTTCATGCCGTCCATAGCTATCTGTGGCATTTGGGTCTGCACCAAGGTTTAGGAGGGCCTGTACAGCAGCTGCATTTCGGTTGTGTGCAGCTCGATGGAGCGGCGCTGTATTGCCGCCCCGAACACACAGGCAACAGAAGTCACAGGGAGTTGGAGAGGGTGTTCGGTTGTGATATTACGAGCGGGATTGACTTGACTAAGTTGACTTGTACGAGGATTTGCAGAGTGCCAGCTCAAAGCGACGCATGATCGATCCTCTCCTCCAGACCCTCATAGCCCTCTACCCCCCTTTCCACGTCATCGAGCCAGTTTCGTATTCTGCTGATCAAGAAAGAGTCGCTGCAGCTGGAGACGGCGATATCGAAATCTCTCTGTCGCTGGCTCGAGTCGAAGACCTCCACCCGCTCTGGCTGCAGTCTCTCCATCTCGGCGAGAAAGACACGACGGAGCTGCGTTCGCTGGTAGTCTTCAAGGTGTTCCCAGAAGAGCTCAACCACGTTTCCGTCCTCATCAAGCTCGTATTGGGCCTTGACAGGCTCTTCGTCGTGGGGTTTCCCTTGCAGGAGGGGAGGAAGCTGGCAGGCGTACCAGAGCGGGAGAGCCGAGATGCATTCCCAGTCCACCACGGCTGTCAGGTTGCCATGGTCGTCCACCAGAGTGTTTTGGCGCGAGAGGTCGTCGTGCAAGATCATGGTCCGCTCGGGCTCCGAGCCGGGACCGGGCGGAGGGAAGAAGTCGTCCAGGTGCCGTCTGAGCCGTGGGATGATGTCCATGGTGTGTTGGTGGTCTTCAAGATCGTCCTCGTCCTTGTCCTCCGGGGCCGCATGCTAGAGGAGGCTCAAACGCTTGCGATACTCCATGACAGCCGAGCGAGGAGCCAGTCCCTGCTGGATTGGAAAGGGCCACGGGAGACTTGTGCGTGGATGTGGCCGTCCCAGATGAATTGGCTCGAGACAATTCGCTGGACGCTGAAGGAGCCGCCGTCATCCAAAAAGAGGTTCCCGATGCCCCGAAGCTGGGCGCGAAAAGTGTCGGAGCAGAACACAGCGAGCCGGCGGGCAATCTCCTCCTTGGCCGAGAGAACAACGTCCTTCCATCGATCGCCCAGCGATCTGCCGGGCATCTTGGACATGAGGATCCACTCAAAACCGACGGCGCTGGCCCTCCTGTCCGCCTGGTATGAAATGACCTCAGGGACCGGCAGGCTTGTGTTGTCGCGGATCCATTGCAGGGTGGCCACCTCGCTGAGCGTCTTCCATTTGGGATCGACCGGAAGTGTGACGCGGGTGATGACCTCCTTTTCCTTCTCAGGAAATGTGACGACGTAAACCTTGTTGAATGCGTCCTGGGCAAGGAATTCGATGTCGCAGGGGGCCGTGGCCAGGTTCAAGGAAGACGCGGCAGTCTGTTTGATGACGTCTTCGTCGGGTTCGACCGTCCAGCGAGGCTCTAAGCACCAAATTCCATCCCACACCCACTCCAGGCCATCAAAGTCGGATCCCGGCTTGGCTTCAAGCTTGTCCGCCGACATGGGTGAGATGAATAAATGGAGGAGATGCCTGGGTTTGACTTGACATGCGTAGCTATAGGACCAAGTCGCAGCGGTAACGGCGTATCTGGTTCTGACTTCTCAGCAGTCGATGGGGGGG